>OX359296.1:20380000-20637408 GCA_947179395.2 Pulicaria dysenterica | reverse complement strand
AGAAACAGCTGTGTTATCATAATCAGTCCGCTGTCTTGAGTTACCTTCTAGAGAACAATTACCTGCCTTATGTTATTTGCTCCCACATTTATAACATTTTTGATTTTTGGAGCTTTTAACATGTTTTGGTAATTGACTAAGAGATGTCTTAACTGTTTTCGGATGACTATGGGTCATCAGCTGACAGATTTCACCATTCAGCTGTTGCAGCTGATTCTGTAAACTAATAAGGTCTTTGTTTACAGTCACCTTAGGTTGACCCTTAGTTAAAATGAGTTTTTGATCAACTTTAGGTGTGGCAGACTTAGACTCTTTGTAAACAAAATGTCCTTTTCCCTTAGTTTCTCCTATTAAAAGAGTTTGAAGTGAAGTTTGATCAGCTAAACAAACAGAAGAGGATCCATGATCAGCTGACAGAATATCAGCTGAGCAGTTATCATCTACTTTTTGATCAGCTGATGTAATATCATTAGCTAAGGAATTTTCAGTCAGCTGAGTTCCTAAATTTAATGTATCAGCTTTCAAGGTTTGACAACAGAATGTCTCTTTGGTATCAACAAATGATTCCATTCCTTTACTTACTTCCTTTACACTTAAATTTTTTGTACTTTTGCTTTCTGTCAAGACAATAGAACTTGAACCAACTTTTGAAGAGGTTGAGTCTTTCAGCTGAGTACTTTTACTTTTGACAAATCTGTTAGTGATAATACTTTTTCCTTTTACAATCTTTTGAAAAGTAAGAGGTAAAATATCAGCTTTTTCTAAGATATTTATGTTCTTGCTAAAATCAACACAGTTAGCAGCTTGGGAATAATTTCCACCAATAATAGCTTGAACTTGTTTTGGAATCTGCTCATTGACACACTGAGTGGTCTTCTCAGCAGAGACACACCAAGATCTAACTACTTTTTGAAGGTCATTAAACTTTATTGTTGCTTCATTGGTTTCTTTTACAAAGATCTGATTAAGTATCTTTTGATTAGCTAAATCATCTTCCAGTTTTGTCATTTGTTTAAGTTTCTCATCTTTAAGACTTAATCTCTCTTTTAGTGATTCTATTTCTAATTTTAGCTTCTTTTCTCTTTGAATATTTGACTGAAACTCAACACACAGATAATCAAACATAGTGTTCTTTTCATTATCTTCATAGTTAATAAATTTTCCAACCTGATACATAGAAGAAGGATCCCAGTCAGGAGAAGTACAAGCTTTAGCAGCTTTCTTCATATCCTCATCAAAGGAACTTGTACTTGCTGTGTTGGCCATCAAACTGAACTGAGTTGTGAGGACCTCATCTTCATCACTTGAGAGATCTTCCTCAGCCCAATCTTCTTCTTCAGCAACCAGCACCCTGTTCTGAGCTTTCTTCTTCTTCTTGTCAAGGACAGCAGCAAGAAGCTTCTTATATTTGGCTTCATAATCAATCTTGCTGTCTGAGCTTGAGGAACCCTTGAAGCCTGTGTTTCCTTTGGACTTACATTCACTGGCATAGTGACCAGTCTTGCCACAAGAGAAACAACCTTCAGAAGCCTTTGGTTTTGACATGGCTCTTTCTCCTTTGAAGGGTTTCCTTTCAAACCTCTTGACACCCTTTCTTTTCAAGAAAGGTTTGAACCTTTTAACCAACATGGCAGCCTGCTCAACAGCAGCTTCAATGTTGTCCATGTTCTCCAGAACTTCATCCCTATCAGCCACTTGCTCTTCATCAGAAGATTCCTCCTCTTTCTCCTCATCACTGGACTCATCCACAACTGCAGCAAAACTCCTAGATCTTGTATCCTTAGATACAAGGGCAGTAGTTGGAGCTTTTGCAGCCTCCTTCGTATCCTTGGTAGAGAGTTTCCTTTGTTTCACTGATTGTTCATGATTCATAAGATTTCCATATAAACCAACCAGTGAAAGACCCTTGATTTTCTCACCATGTTTAAGCACAGTGATAAAATGATCCCAAGATTCTGGAAGAGAGTCTAGAAACTTGTTTACAAGTTCCTTATTGCTTTTGTGAACATCTGCCCTTCTTAAGTCATTAATGAGGCAGTTGAACCTGGTGTAAGTCTGAGTGAGACTTTCACCTTTATGAGCAAAGAAGAACTCATATTCTCTAACCAGAAGGAGTTTCTTGTTCTCCTGCACTTCTTCAGTGCCTTCATATGCAACAGTCAAAGTGTCTAGCATCTCTTTTGCAGATTTACAGTTAAGAACTTGATGATAGACATCATTTGGTAGTGTAGAGACTAAGGCTGTTCTTGCTTTAACATCAAGATTAACAAGCTTTTTGTCTTCATCAGACCACTGATTTATAGGTTTTATAATCAGTCTTTCAACAGCAGGAGCTTCATCAGTTGCTTCAGTTACTTGGATAGTTGAGGAAGGAACATAAGGACCTTCAGTAACAGTTTTAAGCATCACATCATCAAGGCTTGACATATAGAGAAGAACTCTACTCTTCCAGAGAGAGAAGTTCTCTCCATCAAATATAGGACACCTTGTGAGTGAACCATTGTTAGAAGAACCATTAGAGGCAGCAACAGAAGTGGCCATTTTGTAGTGTGGGGTAGAAGCAGTCGAAGAGTAAGCAAAACAGATCTTAGATATGGATTATCTAGCCTGCTCTGATACCACTTGTTGGTCCCGAATAGATACTACAACAACAAATGTTTGTAGAAGGGGGGTTTGAATACAAACTTTAGCAAATTAAAATTAAAGAGACACACGGTTTACTTTTATATAATTCTTATTGACGTTAATCAAGAATTACATGAACTAGATGCGGAAAATCTAAGTTCAATAAAAGGTGGCAACTAATTTTGTCTAACACATAGACAATGCTAATCTTAAACAACTAATGTCTAAGACGTTCAACACATAAACAAGTTTGTTACACTGAAAGTAAAATGCTAACTCTTCTAATTCTCAACTTATGAGATTTCAGTGCTTTTCAACGCATTTACTTTTTTAGCATGTTTCCATGCATGAATATTTATAAGCAAAGTGTGTCCGGGTTGATGAAGAGAGAAGGAGACAAAGGTACTTGGATTAATAATATTATAATAGATAAAGTTAGTGGGTGAAAACGTAAGTTAACTTTATACAAAAAGTGTGTAAAGTGAACATACTTTTCAGTAATGAGTATACCTACTATCTATTATTATATTATTAAATTACTACCTTTATGTCTTGAGAAAGTAACCTTATCCTTCCATGCTTGTGCTTTAATCGACACCATGCTTTCTGAAGATTTGACTTTACCAAGTATGGAGTTGCCAGCCATACTTAACATCATATCTTCGAGATCTTCTTTTCAAGAGTATCTTTCTCCTTTTCCAGGGGATAAAGATCTATCTTTTTTGTATCATTGTAGATCCAAAAAGTGCTAAGTACTTTTACAAAAGAAAGATCTAAGGCATAATAAGAACAACACATGTTCTGCCTTTGACTTTAAGAAGATATTACATAGAAAAGCTATTAACTGAGATATACAATAATGACTCAGTTAACAGACACTGAACTACAAATATAATTTTGCTCAGCTAAGGATAAGTGTGAAAGACTCAGCTGACTAGACTTGCTCAGCTGATCAAATTGCTCAGCTAATAATATAAATCGTAGTAGCAGCTAATAAACTGATAAACTCAACTGTCAGCTGTTCCCAAGGGCTCGGCTAATCATTTGAGCATAGTCAGCTCATAAAGAGAAGATTGGATAAGTAGTAAATACCTTATCTGACAGATGGAAGGCATCAGCTGATAACTTGTGATTGTGTCAGCTGATCCTTGACTGCTTAGCTGACCTTGAAATCTTCATCAGCTGATGGTTCTAGGCCATCAGCTGATCCAGTGTGATTCCTCAGCTAATGCTCTTTGACTGGTCTTTTCTTCTCAGCTGATCTTTCTGAAGCTGGTCCTTTGGCTGATACTCAGTGTTCAGCTGACACTATGATTCGTCAGCTGACATTTCTTACTTAGAAATTCTTTAAGTCTCAGATAGAAAAACAACACATGTTTTTCATCAATCTAAGTTCAAAACTGAATATATGGTTTTGTTGACATCAAATCCTATTTTACTTAATAGATATGTTTGATTAAGGTTTGATATTGCTATCTCACCAACAAGGGTTTTATCTCTTTCCTAAAACTTCTCCACCAATCATAACCCTCTATTTTTTTTAAAAGTTAAAAAAAATAAAAAAAATAGGATGATTATGTCATAAAGCCAAATTTTCCTTACGCCCCGTTCTCGAGTGTTTTTAAGAAGGAAAGGAATGGAAAAGAAAGTGAAGGGAATGGAAGGAAAGGAAAAGAAAGGATTAAGGCGTGTTCTTGAGTTGGAAGGAAAAGAAGGGGGAGTTCTTTCCTTCCCAATCATCCCGCTTTTGAGAGGATAGATTTTTTAACAAATAGCCCCTCCTTCCCCCTCCCTTCCCCTCCCTTTCCCTCCTTAAAATACTTAAAAAAACTCAAGAACATACAACTTTCATGTTTTCCTTCCATTCCCCTCCCTTTCCTTAAAAAAAAACAACTCGAGAACGGGGTATTAAGGTTTTTCAGGTTAATGGGTGCCGCCTTTCATAATACGAGATATCCCCATTGTCAGGATCGGATATATATTATATCAAATAACAAGAACTAACTTTTAAATAATAAATCAGAGTAATATAAAAGTTAATCTTTAACTATGATCACAATCAACTAAGAAGTTGCGGAATCACACTTAATTGATTAAAGAAGGTTTTAAAACACGGATCAATTCAATCAAACAGTAGTTTTATTAACCAACCAGAATGATTACAAAAACAAACTTCACCCCCAATCTAACTTATTCTGTTAGACGAAGAACACAGACTGTTCTTAGGTTTCAACAAGAAACTTAGAGGCTTAAATACTTTCAAAAAATTAAATAACAATAAGAACAAATGCTTTGAATAATAAGATCAAATCGTCGTACTTAATTGATCATCTAATGAAGTATATATAGACTCTTGATCCTCCTTGAATTGTTGACAGTTAGGTAATCTTCTATCTTCTGAGATAATCTTGATAATCTTCAAAGTATTTCGAGATATCTTCAAAGATAGGATTTTCCAAATATAGCTCAACAGAAACTGTTTAATGAACACAACAGTTCTTTATCCTTCTAACAGTCTTCACTTCAAGGTCTTCTAACAGTTTTGACTTTGCCAACTAACAGTTCTAAAACTCTATATAACAGCTTTAAAGTTCACAGCAACTATTGGTTACAACTGTCTTCACAATTTCAACTAACAGTTCCAAACTGTTTGTCAATATTCTTCTAACAGTTTTAACTTTGCATCTTCAACAGTCTTAATGCCTTAGCTAATTTCCCAACACCCATCCATTTCTTCGATTCTTCCCATCTCTTCTTCAATTCTTCCCCATCGCAGCCGACTTCAACGTCTTTGATTCCTTATAGGGTTTTTTTTTCTCCATCGCAGCCGACTTCCAACATCGTCGACTTCCCCCATCCAGTTGTTCTTCGATTCTTTTTAGGGGTTTTTTCGTTTTCTGCAATCGCTTCTTTTATCGCTGTCCGTTTCCAGAATTTCAAGATTTGTTTTACAGGTAACCTTTATTTTCTTATGCTTTTTGAATTATTTGTGCACAGTGAATCAGACAGACGCATAACGTTACGTGTATTGATTCAATTGTTCTGTATGCGATCTTTTGATATATTCAGTTTGTTTTGTATGCGATCTGTTTTAGGGTAGATTTTTGAATGTTCTCGGAGCTTTTTCCATAAGTGACGTGTTAAATATTAGAGTTGAAAATTTCTTAGAGCTTTAAATTTCTTAGTTAGCCCTGCTCAAACAGCTAATTTGAAAATACGCAGATAACATTAACTAACTATATCTAAATATAACTCTACTTTCCTAAGAAACCACTAAAAGTGAGAAATCCTTTTTTGTTTTTCAATCGTCTCTGTAGATAGAACTATTTTTAAATTTCTTAGTTACAGAATTTCAAACATTCATACTTGATCCGGAAGTGTTAATTTAGTTTCATATTAGATAGAATATGAGATTCAAGTTGAAAATTCATTGAGTGTTAACTATAAGATATTATATTGAGGTTTTGGATATGTGCTTTGTGAGTAATTGTTGAGAAATGAAGAATCAAGACGGGATTTAAGAGTTTGATTGAAGCTGTGGATACACTATAATATTCTTATGATAAATCTCTTTGTGTTTTTAGGAATTCAAATCAAAGATGAACGATACAGATGTCTCCAAGCAGATCGAACCAATGGTCAGATTTATCGGTCAAGAAGCAGTTGAAAAAGCCAACGACATCTTTGTATCAGTTGAAGAAGTAAGTGTATTTGAATAAAATCAATTACAATTTAGTTTGGTTGTATCTCTACTTTTATTTTTATTGAGGATCGGTTTAAGTTTTCAATGTTAATTTTAAGAATCTCATAAGAATCATAACAACAGTAATACGTTATACCCAAAGAATTTCATGCCAGAATGCTAGAACTCAGCTACTGTTTGTGATTGAGGAAGTGATAAATTATATAATTGGTAGAGTAATTGACTGTGATGAGCCAATGCAGACCTGTAATGATTTGCCAAAATGGTCGCAACTTATTATGAACATCTAAGGGACTGAGTCAAATTTGCTTCATTAAACAAACTGGATTTGAATAACATTGTTTAGGTTTTCTGATTTTGTTATAGTGGCTTTATGAAATTTTAAGAGGATTTGCTAACTTTATAGTTATAGCAAGTTTTGATAGATTTAAGCCTAAAAAAATGTTCCCCTCGCTATCCGGTGCAGCTTTCAGTGTTGCATTTGGACGTTGGGAAACAACATTTAGAGCTACATTCACCCATATCTTCAAATATGAGAACATGTTGATGCTTACATCATCTTTGTTTACTAAACTATGTTGCTTTGATTTGTCATTTACCATTTGATTATTTAAACAACATTAAATAAAATAAATAAATAAATAACAGGACAGTTTCATCCTGTGGTATATCATCATCTCGTGGTATCTGGAATTAGCTCAAAGAGTAGAAGCAGGATTTGGCATGGAAAGAAATTTAATTAAAAATCACCATCCATTGGTGAATGAGTTGAGTCAACAAAGTAATTTTAAATAAGTATCGATGGTGCTGTATGAAGTTATTATAGAATGAGTGTTTGGGATTTAGAACTATATGAAGTTATCTAAAAGGTTCTTTAAACATCCTTTAATGGTGTTGTAGGTTACGAACTTACGATGGATGCATCCTTAGTTAATATCACGCCTTATGTGTCTACATGATCGTTTTACATGATCGTTTTTATTGTATTAATTTTATTATGTGTGGATTGGTGGTTAAGGCTCTAAATGTAAGATTCAAGTTCGTTCTTAATGTTTTTAAATCGACTATATAACTGTTTGTTTTGACTCTTTATGAAAAGTTTAACTTATGCATATGAATTAATATGATAGTTATTCTGTTTTTTGTCTCTAGAAAAGCAAGTTAAGTTTGCTTTTGTAGCACATTGAGTTCATCTATGTATCATACAGTTCCATGGAACTCTAATATCCAAATACATGCGCAGTATAATTGTTATACATGTGCTTCATATATGTTTTCCTGTTTTAAGTATACCTGTGAACATCTGAAGTGTAACATTGATAAATCATTGATTGCTTGAGCAGTTTGTTTATTAAAATCTTAGATGTATGAATTTCCTCTGATTCGTATCATCGTGCCGAAATTTTCAAAATCTTGCCACCATTAGTGTTCTTATTATGTGACTCTATAGAGTAACTTTAGTGGCAATGTGGCATTGATTTCTTTTCAGGATCTCCATTTTCTGGATTATATTTGTTTGATGATGTTCGGTTCACATTGGTCATTTTGTACTCGAGTGTCCGAACATATTTAATTAGTTTGAAATTAGTCCACTTTGTTTGTTCTATATATTATTTTTACATAATTTCAAGCTTATGAGGTCTTGAGTGGTTCTGTTAATAGATAAGCATATAGTTTGAGATTCTATTTGGATTCTGGAGGCATGCTTTCTGTCCTGTTTTCAATATTAATTCCTCTGTTAAAAATACCATTATCTATAATTGCTAATATATGCACTATCTATAACTAATGGTGAGCAAGATTGTAATATATGCATTAGTAGAGAAGTATAGCCATGCTAATAATCCATGAAAAAACATTAATCCAGGTGCTATTTTAATTGTCAGTATTCTTCAAGCTTCTAAAGTTTTAAAATTTATTTGACCAATTCTAATAAAAATCCAGGTTTATGAAGAATGCATTAAGCTATAATGAATATACTACAGTCGGTTAAGATTTTACGTGTTGATTCTTCTGTTATCTTTTGTTAACTGTTTTTCACATAAGCTATAATGAAAATATAAACTTCTTTAATGTCCTATTTGAGAGGTTTTATGCATTTAAATACACTTCATATGATGTCTGACCTGTACCCTTTTAAGTTATATCAGGTGTGTTTGGTTAGCTTATTTTTTAGGCTTATGAGCTTATTTGCTTAATATGGGCTTAAGAAAAAGCAAATGTGTGGTTTAGCTTAGAAGCT
This sequence comes from Pulicaria dysenterica, assembly GCA_947179395.2. Lineage (NCBI taxonomy): Eukaryota > Viridiplantae > Streptophyta > Magnoliopsida > Asterales > Asteraceae > Pulicaria > Pulicaria dysenterica. The sequence continues at coordinate 20,628,838 of OX359296.1, read as the reverse complement.
TAAGCTTATAAGCTTTGTTTTCAGGAAGCAACCCACTTCTTATACGCCTCTTATACGGACCTTTTTTTAGAGCTTTTCTTTGGTCTATGGTTTGCTTTATGGCCCTTTTTATTCAATAGAAGTGATTTTATTTGACATAAAACTGAAAAAATAGTGGGTAGATCATGGATGGAATTTGGTTGAACATCAAATTGAAAAAATTATACCCGTATTTTAGATTAAGTAAATTACATTTTGAAGGCTCTGGTTGAACACCTATTGTTTGGGATTGAACACAAATTGTCTTTGAGATCATTTATTTGTCCTATTTTTCAGTGTCTAAGTTTTCAGGTTTTTGTAATTGATTGGCTTGGAGTCAATTATAAGTTTTAAGAAGATTATCTGTGACAACTTAAAATGCAAATTAGGTGTTTGATGAAATGCATCAATTGTTTGCTGCATGTGCTTTTGATATAATCCCTTGATTTGTTCTAATTGTTAAAGCTTTTTTATGTTTAGTAGTTTCTTTGTAATCTAGATATTAAGGGGATCTTGTGAATTAAAGGCAATTAGGATCAACAATTACGATGATGAATATAGGGACATAGGTGCCTGTTGCTTGAAAAAGCTAGAAAGGAATTTTATAATATTATCGTACAAATGGAGTATGACTATAATTATATCTCTGTATTACATTTTTAGTGCAAACAATTAACTAATCATGGTGTTGTCACTTTATTTTATGTATTAAACAATGAAAAACAGTTTGTTGTTTGGAATTGCTGTTCAAGGTTATTTGATGGAACATGAGTATTAAGTTACTCTTATCAACTATGTAGGCTGCCATTTGATGTATTAAGACCCAGAATTGTCTCCAAAATTAATCCCAATTTAATAAGAGTAAAATAACAACAATAAGTATAATCAAAAGAGGAGAGAAATATGCTCAATTGCGAATTGTACAGATACAATTTAAGGAACCTCGACAGCTGCTTGATGATAAAAGTGTTTTAGCTGCAAAGAAGTCGAAGTTTAGCATGGATAAAGATACTGAGTACAGCAAGGATGGTAGTTTCTGTTACCAATTATGTGACTGTTTCCTTACTTTTTATCTGTTTTAGAAATTACAATGTTCACTCATTTTTTTATTATGAACTTCTAATATTGCTTCAACGCTTGGGACTGTAGCCAATGAAGTTTAGCCTTCAAGTTCAAAACAAGGTCAAGAACTTGCTGGTAATGCAAATACAGATTTTGTGAAAGATTTTGACATAGATGCTGCAAAAGTTGCTGCAATGAAGGCTGCCGAGTTACGTATGTATGTCTATATGAAATATAATATTTTGCCAAGGTTCTAGAATGAAGTTCATACCATATTCCTTCAAATTCGTAAAAACAGCTACTGCAATTGCTGTTATGTTGGCATGATTATCTAAAAGTTCTTATATATAAGTAATGTTATCTCTCGCCGTCTGCGTCTCTTGAGACTTATTTATATGTAATATGCTGGTTCAGGCCACTGCTGCTTTAACTATTTATTTTTCGAAATACCTGTATTATTAATTGTCAGAACTCAGAATGCTTTCTCATGGTTCTTCTGTTTCATGGAAAAGAACTGAGTTGGAGTTTATAGATCAATTTCAAGCTTTTACAAGCCTGAGAATAAACATGCCGACTGTTCTTTTTTATTTAATTTTTAGAATTGTTCTATCATTCATTGAATAGATGACCTCAATCAGTTACCGAAGTGTAAATCGATATCCAAGAAGATCTACACAACTAATCACAAATTTCCAGATTTGAATTTACACATTTGCTTCTCCTGCAATTTATATTTATCTCTTCTTTTCATGGTATGTTGACAAGATTTAGGACTCCTGTTATTAAATTCTCGGTGAAGACTAAAGAGGGGTTAAAAGTTTTAATTTACGATAATGAAGGCAACCCTACTAATAAAACCATGAATGTTGTGTATGAAAATCTAATGTTTTCAAACTTCTGTAATGTTTTCCGGGTTCTACAAAAAATCTAATGATAATATTATGTATGAATTTCAAACTTCTGTAATTTTTATCATTTATTACGATCTTTTATATTCCTATCTATGTTTTTTAATTTTCTTTAACGTGTTAGTACTTTTTAAATCTGTATAAATTAAAATTTTTAGTATCATCCCCGTGTTGATACACGGGTCGCTTAGCTAGTAATATAGAAAAGCTTTGTCAAAAAAGTTAATTACAAAATAATTTTTTATGTTGTTATAAAAAAATAAGAAAACAAAACAAATAAAATGATGCAAGCTGGAGTATAAAGACAAACTGAATACCATTTATTATGAGTCTTCCATGAACTAAATACCATGCGCGGAAAACATATAAGAGTATGTATGATGGGCGCAACCTTAAGCAGGGGTTCGCAAATGGTGACAAAATATTAAACAATAGTATTATAAAAATAATACTAAATAAAAAATTAGTTGACAATGTACAACTATAGCAACATGTAGCAAAAAGTAATATCTCTAATCTCTAATACTTATTAAAAGAAAATGATTTTCTCCCCTTCCTAAAATTTCTCCACCAATCATAACCCTCTATTTTTAAAAAAAATTAAAAAAAATGGATGATTACGTCATATATAGGAAAATTTCCTTAAGGTTTGTCGATTTGGAAGGGGTTGAAATAAAAATTGTTAAGGGGGTAGAATGAAATATTTGAGGGGTTTTAAGAAAATTATATATTAATGTAATTAATTATAAGTTATTTGAAAATTATGCTTAATAACTTCAAATATATGTTGTTTTGAGAAAAAATAATTATATATTTGTAATCGTCTCATTTTTATCTACTTTTTGGTATAAATTTTATCGCAATATGAGTTTTTTTTAAAAAAAATTAGTATAATTTAACTGTTTTATCAACATCTAAGTAGTTATTGTACATTTTATATGTCTTTTATAGTTATTCCCTTTACATAATATAGTCGATATAATCACTGATTTCTTGGTATTTCGATAAAAAGAATTAAAAAATATATTATAACTAATGGTTAGTGGATAAAGTTGTTTACAAAACTACCACTAGCGTTAGAGCTTTTTAAAATTAATTGTTAGTTGCGAGTAAATAACCCTTCAGAAACTAGAACTCTACATAATTACTGGGTAGTGAAACAACTGTCATGATAGTGGGTTTTGTAACTACACATACAACTTGAAATTTTATTGTTTAAGTTTTCTTATTTTTTAACTAATAACTTGATACATAAATTAAAAGTTATTATTACATGGATATTTGAATTCAGTGAGATTTCGTGTTTTCAATTATATTTAATTGAATAATAAATTACACTTAAGTTATTTACGTATGTATATATATAATCTATTCTATTTTAGAATCTTATTTTTATGCGATCGAATTTGCGTATACTTAGATTGATGTCATCATAATCTAACTTTTAATAAATTTAATTTACAATTTCAAATATTCAAATATATACTTGGCTAATGTAAAATGTCTTTAAAGCACTTGATATTATAACATCAACAATAATATTATAGTTATGTCTTTACAATGTAGGGATAAAGCTCCATCACGAGAAACACATTAATATTTCTTAAAAAAAATATTTATAAAAAGTATTAAAAATACACGTTTTTACTCATGGATAGTTATATGTGACGGTTTCTCGAGTGAAAAGTAAGGAGTGGTTAAAAGTTTTAATTTACGATGATGAATGAAACCCTACTAATAAAACCAAGAATGTTGTTTATAAAAATGTTTTACAGAAAATTTAATAATAATATTATGTATGGATTTCAAAATTCTGTAATGGTTATTTATTTTTATTTTCTTACGAGATTTTATTTTTCTATCTATGTTTTGTAACTATTTTTACTATACGTGTTATGACTCTTTAAAACAATATAAATTCAATATGTTAGAAAAGTTAAAAAAAAAAGACAAAATTGCATGAGCCATGATTCAAAACAAAGACCTAAGCTGCATGGGGAATGTTCCTTACCATTCCTTATAAACTCATTTTGTAAACTTCTTTGCAAGTTTAGATATATAACCTTTTTTCATGTTAATATAGAAAACGACAAATGTTTTTTCCACTAATTGTATGGTATATATAATAAGACATAAACTAATATGTTGAGAAACCTATCCGACATTCGAGTTGGTTTATTTTATTTCCAGACACCCAAACTTTGTTAATTTTGGTGTGAATAACTACTAAAAACAATAAAACTGACTTCTTATTGTTCTTAAAAGGTAACCATCATCGACTTTAGCAAATGCTAACAAAATCCAGCAAGCACGCTTCAAACGAAGTTAGATATGATGATAGATTAACATGCGCTGAATCAGCTTCTACTTGAGCAGGACTCAGCTTTAATTAGCTTCACAAGGATTCAACTTCAGCCTCGGTGTAAATCAATAAGCTGCAATGACGTTGCCCCTACGACCCCACAAGGGATGCAACCCCCTTCACACTATCTCAGTTGGGTCATTGACTTCCGTTAAGACTTGAAGTAATATGCAAAGACGGTGCCATGGTGAATTAAATCCATTATGGTATTCTAAAATTACTTATAATATAGCTTACAAGTTCTCTACTTTCTCTCCCTTGAACCTTCTGATATAGTCTTAATGGGTAGTCTACTCAATGTACTAATGGAAATCCTAGCAAATGCGAAGCCTTTCCGGATCTATACCATCAATATCCACACCCTAGATCAATAACAAATAAAAAATGATTTTCATAACCAGTGATCCAACTGATCTGCAATAATCTCACAAACAATATAAATAGGTAGTCTAGAAGATGCCTCGGTCAGATTTGCAGCTAGGTGGAGACGAGTGACCAAAGTAGCTCACCTCTATAAACTCGTACATGACGACCTCCTTTATCACTGTTCTAGACATGTAAAAATAAACCTAGATCCTTTGCTCTTTCCACTTGGACAAGGCAACACCTTTAATCACTTGAAAGCAAAATCAAAACCCGAAGGGGGTTTGAATTTTTTCTAAATTATTTTTGGCAAATTCTTATCCTCAAAACCCTAATGCTACACTTTATATACATGGCCCCCTTTTTAATTAATTAAGGGATTTTATGAGTTTTAAGCCTAATGACAATATATAGGCCCTTATAATTGAACCCATACAAGTTCATAATTAAGCAGGGGCGACATTAAGAACAGAAGAGAGGGGCCGGTGGTGATGGTGATTGCAACATGCATTTCTTCTGGCGGCTTAAGAGAGCCTAGAGAGTTCATACTTCCACAGAGATCGATTATTGTGACGACTTAATTTCATAATTAATTTCTTATCTACGTATATTTTCTGTAAGGAAATGATGGAGAAAGAATTAGTGACCATTTTTCTTTTCATCACAAAGCGCTGGGCACTAAATGTCACTTAGTTTGTAGTGATGCTAAGAGAAATGTTTAATATAGTCCATAATTAATCCATAGTCCCGAGGGACTAATTTTAGCAAGATCAGTCCCATCAATGGTCCAGATTGAATTTTAAAATTTTAGGCGGAGTGGCATTTTCGTAATTCACATATGATGTTTTTATAATCACATGTGATTGTATACTGAATCACATGTGATTGAATATTAAAATTTCAGGACTATGTCTTTTATATGGACTTTATTGAACACAACTCTTAAAATGTCACTAAAGTTTCTCCAAGGGCTAGACATTAGTTACATCGTCGACCAATTTTCAAGTTAAATTTTTTTTTGTCTATTTTAATCCATCAAAAGATATATTTGTTTTCTCTTTATTTTGTTTTTTTTTCTTCTTTGCCTCTTGTGCGCTGCCTTAGGAAGACGTATGCTTGTTAAAATAAAAAGGCACTAAAACCAACCTGAGTGTTATGGATCGAGTCTAGGAAGCTCGACTAAACACATCTCCCATTGGAAAGTCGGATTTTAAGTAACTTTATTGGCGATTATCTTATACCAACACTAAACTTGTCTTTATTAATTAGCAAGTCAAGGATTAGTCGGTCCATTCAAATGAATTATAGTCAAGATAATTTCTTGATGAAGCTTAATGATTCATCATAATACATATATCTGGCAAACTAATTGTTGCTTTATGATACGAATTATTGCTCTATCATCACCATTACATCAATTATTGTTGGTGGTTCTTGTTTACATCTTTTTTTGGATAAAGTCACATATTATATAAATATATGTCAGTGGCTTAGTTGAAAGGATATAAAACAAAACAAATGGGTAATGGGATGCAAATGTGAGTCCTACTCACATTCACTACACAAATATATCCACTTCTTTTGGTCTTCACTTTCGGCATATTTCAAGACATTCAAAATTATTGGATCAAAGTGGACACAAGAATCTATGATATATATATATCATTGATCGTAGCAGATAAAGAGAAGAGAGTGATCAGAGAACACAAAAGCTGCATAAGAAGAATATTCAACAATCTATTTAGTTGATTATTGTGTGTATTTGAGAGACAAGAGATATAGATAAATTCTGCATCAAATCATTGTAAGCTCCTCATTTTCTCATATAGTGATATCATCGGTTGTGTCCGTGGTTTTTTCCCGTAAGGGTTTTTCCACGTTAAATCCTTGTGTCCAATTTTATCTTTCCTTATCGTATTTCCTTCATCTATTGTCGATAATTTTATAACACTAATAAAATGAAAAACAGAAGGTTTATATAACATCGACTTTTCTCAGGATTGATAGGTGATGCTCTTGATCTTATTATAAAACTGGGTAACTGTTAGAGCTAATTTTGGATAGCCAATCTCCTAAAGAAATTAAGATGGGAATAGAGTATAGACTGGAGCAATTTTCTGATGTTCCATTCCATAATTAATGCAGAATACAGTTTATAGGAAACAATCTAAACAACTTCTATTCTACCACTAAGCTTCAGACGAGGAAAAGAAACATGAAATTGGCTACGTGGACTAAGTCATGCACGTGAACACTCCCACTAGGGGAGCACTCTTTGCTTATGAAATGCCTAAAATATGGGAAGTTGTTAACTACATGCACAAACACTCTCTTCTTAATCCAAATGGCGGGCTGGAATCCTTCTTACACGCATGGCCCTCTGATGGATGCCCTTTCGAGTAGGGTAGACTCCCAGCTAAAAGAAAGAATAAAGAAGAAGGAGATAAAGGAGAACAGAGACTTTCATTCCATAATCAGCAAGAGTACAACCTTGACATTTTATAGACTTTGCTAGCAAAAAGAAAAAGATAAAATAATTAAAAATTATAGCATTCTGTTATTCACGCTTTCCCTTCAGCCTAACCGACTAGGTGACATAATCAGCTAAGTGTGAGGGTCTTCTTGTGGTCCTCCTTTCCCTGTGACACATCAAGGCTGTATCATTCCCGTTCCCATGAGAAATGACCTTGTCCTCAAGGTCAAAAGTAGGATGCGAAGTACGGAAATCAGGAAGGGACTCCCAAGTAGCTTCCTCTGCAGGGACATGAAGCCATTTAACCAAAACTGTAGGTGGTACTGAATTGTTATTGAGTTGTAATATGCTTTCTGGTATATGGCCCGTGACTCGGTTCACTGGAATTGGATCAACTGTTGGAGGGATCGGTCCTTTATATGCCTTCAAAACAGAAATGTGAAATACAGGATGGATAGCCGCTGATGGTGGTAATGCTAACTTATATGCTACCTTTCTTATTTTGGCGATGACCTTGTAAGGTCCAAAGTATCATTTTGACAACTTTTGTGACTGCCTGGAAATTACAGAGTGCTGCCTATATGGTTGCAGTTTGAGCAGCACATAATCATCAACCTGAAAAGATTTATCAGTACAATGTTTGTTTGCCTGTTGTTGTATGCGGTGTTGTGCTCGAAGAATATTTGTTTTCAACGCAGAAAGAAGTGAAGTTCGATGGGTCAAGGTATTATCCAAATCTTTGTTGGATGAAGTCCCTAGTGTATAATGGGGAATGGTTGGTGGTGAACGTCCGTAAACTGCATGAAAAGGAGTCATCTTGATCGATGATTGCCATGCTGTGTATGACCACTCCGCCCAAGCAAGGTAGCGTGTCCACTCCTTTGGTTCATCTGAGACAAAGCATCGAAGGTAGTCCTCCAAACAGCGGTTTAATACCTCCGTCTGGCCATCTGTTTGTGGGTGGTAAGAACTGCTCATAGCTAACACCGTCTTGTTAAGTGAAAACAATTCCGACCAAAACTTACTAATGAATAACGGGTCTCTGTCACTTACTATGGACTTCGGAAATCCATGCAAGCGGATGAATTCCGATGTGAATATGCAGGCCAGCTTTTTAGCATCCAACTTTGGGGGTAAAGCGATGAAATGGGCAGCTTTTGACAAACGATCCACTACTACAAAGATGGCTGTCTTTCCGTTAGACGGTGGTAGACCTGTGATGAAATCCATGGAGATTTCATCCCAGATGAGTTCTGGAATTGGAAGTGGTTGGAGTAAGCCCAAAGGAGGTGTTGTAGCATATTTCACCTATTGACATGTTTGACAATTTTCAATGAAATCACTGACTGTTTTACGCATGGATGGCCAATAAAAATTAGCTGCGATTCTCATCATAGTGCGTTTAACACCGGCGTGACCAGTTGTAGGGGTTGAATGGAATTCATGTAGAATCTTGTTTCGATAATCAGCGAAATCCGGCACGTAGAGTTTGTTTTTAAAATAAATCAACCCATCAGACAAGGATAATGGGCCATTCGATTGTATACAAGCAGCTAACAGTTTTTGACCCTCGATATTTTTGCGCCAATAGCTTCTAAAATCATCAAGAAAATCGAAAACAGGGGATGATATGCTTGAAAAAGACATTAATTGCTGTCTTGAAAGGGCGTCAGCAACTATGTTACTTGGGCCTGATCGATAAACTATGTCATAATCATAGCCTAGAAGTTTGGTGAGCCATTGCTGTTGTTCGGGTGTCTGAATTGTCTGTGTGAGGAGGGACTTTAAACTTTGGTGATCTGTGATAATCGTAAAGTGCCTCCCGAGAAGATAGTGTCTCCATTTTGCGACCGCTCAAGTGATGGCAAACATTTCCCTTGAATAAGTCGATGCCACTTGCATTCTTGGCGAAAGCTTTTTACTAAAATAAGCTATTGGATGCTTATCTTGTGTAAGAACCGCACCAACAGCTGTTCCCGATGCATCTGTTTCGATGAAAAAGGGCTTTGAACAATCTGGAATCCCGAGGACTGGAACTGTTGTCATAGCCTTCTGTAAATTCTGAAATGCTTGTTGCTGGTCTTCTCCCCAACTGAAATTATCCTTCTTCAACAAATCTGTTAATGGGGCAGCCAAAGTAGCGTAATGTCTAACGAATTTTGTCAGGATCTGTCGCTACTCCCTCTACTGAAATTATGTGGCCCAGAAATGCGATAGATTGATGACCGAAAGAGCACTTGGATTCCTTCACATAGAATTTATTTTTCTGCAATAATGTTAGTACCAACTGCAAGTTGGTTCAAATGATCAGCAAGGTTCTTACTATATACAAGGATATCATCGAAGAAAACCAAAACAAATTTCCTTAATTTGTTTCTAAAAAGTGAGTTCATTGTTGCTTGAACTGTGCATTTGAGAGTCCAAATGGCATGACAATGAACTCAAAATGACCATTGCTGGTTCGAAAAGCTGTTTTGGCAGTGTCATGAGGGTGCAATCTGGTTTGAAAATACCCTTGCCTTAAGTCGAGTTTAGAAAAAAAAATTGCACCATGAAGTTCATCCAACAGTTCATCAATAGTTGGAATTGGAAATTTATCTTTGATTGTTATGGAATTTAAAGCCCTGTAGTCTACACAAAAGCTCCAACTCCCATCTTTTTTTTTAACTAGGAGGACAGGTGAAGAGAAGGGACTGGTGCTTGGTTTAATGACTCCCTCTTGGAGCATTTCGTTAATAAGACGGGTGATCTCGGTACGCCGGAATTGAGGATAGCGGTAGGGTTTAACATTAACTGGTTTAGAGTTTGGGAGGATGTGGATATGATGATCAAGGAATCTATGAGGTGGGAGATGAGTGGGGACTTGAAATACTTCTGGAAATTGATCCAAAATAGACTTGATTTCAGGAATGAGTGGAGAGTGTGATGGGCTATCTTCGAAGGACAGCAGGGTGAAAGCTATAATGGAATTCTAATCCATTGATTTACGCAGATGAGAGGGTGAAATCTGTGTAGCTGGAACATTTGGATCTCCTTTTATAACAATCAGTTCATTTTTGTGCGTAAATGACATGGTAAACTCAGAATGGTTTTTGAGTACTGGCCCTAAGGTGCGTAACCACGAATTCCCGAGAACTAAATCACACCCAAGAATGGGTAAAATATGTAGGCCAGTGGTAAAACTATTGTTTTGGATGAAGAAGGTTACAAATGGAATAAACCCTTGTGTTTCTAAGGTGTGACCATTGCCCACCTTAACTAGGAAAGAAGATGAAACTGGATTTGGTAAATTGAGAGATTTAAAACAATCAGGATGTAAGAAATTTTGAGTACTTCCACTATCTATTAGGGTAGAAAGTGGCTTACCATTGATGGTGGTCACACATCTGAAGGTGGAAGGTTGATTGGCTCCGGTGAAGGACAACAGCGACATACTAAAGAGTTCCGATGATGTTTCTGGTGACTCAAACAGGTTCAAAAGGGGATCGGAGGTTTGATCGATCGTAGGATTTTGGTTGATTTCGAGGAGAGGATCCGATTGCTCTTGTGGGTCTGGATCGGAAACTAATGAAAAGAACTGGGCCTTACACTTATGGGCTGGGTTGTATTTTTCATCGCATTTAAAACAGAGCCCTTTCCACTACAACACAAACAGGCTTTTGCAACGAAAATTTGCGACGGATGAAATCCGTAGCAAAATATAGCAAAGTTGCTACGGTTTTGCGACGGAATTGCGATGAACTTCAAGCCATCAAACCATCAAAAACATGTGGTCAAAATTAGCGACGGATTAGCGACAAACTAGCGACGGGCGGTTTTGCGACAGAAATTAGCGGCGGAATAGCGACGGCATAGCGACGGACAGATTTGCGACAGAGAGAAATCGACGCAAATCCGACGCAAAAATATTTAAATTAATAAAAAAATATATAAATAAACAAACCGTCGCAAGTCCGTCGCAACTTTTACATATTTGCGACGGATTTGCGACGGGCCTTGATTTCATATTTTTGTATTTATAAATAAAAAGTCGTAAAAAAAGCATCAACAAACACGAATCATATCGTTTGTTATACTTTTTGACGGTGTGGTCAAGTAAGAGATTTTATATACTTTTCTATAAATACGCTTATGCATTTTTCATATATTTATATAAGATTTACTAATGTTAAAATATCGTTATTCATACAACGATACGTCCGACTTGGGCAAATGATCGTTTTTTGATTTTTTTTTATATGTTTGTAAAGTCTACAATAGTGTATTAGAGGATATACTAGTTTTTTTATATTAAAAAACAATTTAAAAATTAAAAACAAATTTGATGTCCGTCGCAAATTTCATAATTTTGTGACGGTTTTGCGACGGATTTGTGACGGCCTTGAATTTGTTTTTTGTATTTTTAAATTAAAAAGTGATAAAATACATCAACAAACACTAATTATCTTATTTCTTATACGCTTTATCAATTTGGTGAACTAAGAGGTTCTATAGGTGTGTCTATAGACACGCTCGTGTGCGTTTTAATAGCATTACAAACAAATTTAGTAAACGTGAAATATCGTTTATCATTCCACGACAAGTGCGTTATAGACGTATAATTGTTTCTTAATTAGCACGGATGTATCACGTTGTTCACAACATGCAAGCGATGAGGTTTAATATATTACTCGTATTTGTATATTTTATTTGTTTAGTCTAATAAGAGTATTGGAGTATATATTTATGTGTTTAATACATGAGTTATGATTTATAGATCGAAAGATTGACAAAGGTGGTCGAAGAGATGGAAAAAGAAAAGGAGATCGAAAGAGCCGCTTTTGAAGAAGAAAGAGAAAGAGAAAGATTAGAAAGTGAAAGAGAAAGAGAGAATGAAAAGGAAGAGAGGGAAAAACTAGCCAAACGAGTGGAGGACAACGAAAATGAAACAAATAGAAAGTTGGACGAGTTGTTTGCGCAAATCGCGAAATATCAAGAAAAACGCTAAGACCTACTTTGTTTTATGCATTAAGAGCTACTTTATTTTGGTTAACGTTAAGAGCTACTTTATTTTGATTAGCGTTAGAGCTACTTTATTTTGGTTAGCGTTAAGAGCTACTTTATTTTGGATTAGCGTTAGAGCTACTTTATGTTGGCTTATGATGAATTATTATCGGCTAAATCAATTATGTTTGTTAGGATTTGGATGAACTTTAATGTTTATGTTATTTGCGTTTTTGTACTAACATGAAAAAATGGAAAATCATAAAAGCAAATATTAAAGAAAAATGTTCTGCTATTTTTGCGACGGAATTGCGATAGATTTGCGACGGAACTGATTTGGTCCAAAATGTTAGAACTGACGCAAAACCGTCGCAAATCAGACGCAAAATCTTGCCGTCGCAAAACCGTTGCAAATTACATCCGTCACAAATCCGTCGCAAAATTGTATCCGTCACAAAGCTGTCGCAAGTACTATCCGTCACAACACCGTCGCAAATTTATTGCCGTCGTAAAAACGTCACCAAAATTAAGGTCGTTCGCAAATCCGACGCAAAAACGACCGACGCTATTCCGTCGCAAACCCGTCGCAACGTGATTTTCCGACGAAGCTTTTTGGGACCGGCAAAATCCGTCGCAAATCCGTCGCAAACAGTGATTTGCGACGGATTTTGCCATCGCAAAAGGGACAGTCTGTAGTAGTGTTCTCTTTTTGTTGTTGGACCTCTATGGGGCTAAGTTTACGAAATGTTGATGGATTTGGTTTAGGGTTTATGGAAGTGGTGCTTATAGGAGTTGTACTCTTAGGAAATTGAGTTGTACCTGTTGATGAAACTGGAACATTCGATGAATAAGGTTTGGAAGCGAATGGTGGCTGGTTGAAAGGTTGCGATCGTGGTACATATCTCGCAGATGGATTTGGAGCAGTTTGTGTTGCTAATTTATCTTCAATGAGTCATGCTAAACCCATAGCTTCTGCCGTGGAGTTTGGTTTGAGGATTTGCAGTTCACGATGAATTTCTGGTTTCAACCCAGAGAGATAAATGTTTATCAACGTACGAGGGAAAAGGCCATGTACCCTATTAGAAAGTTTTTCGAACTCAGCTTGATGAACAGCCACCGACGAGTGTTGTGTTAACTTGAACAAGGCTGCTTCATGATTAATGAAGGAGGAAGGCCCAAATCGGAGTTCAATCATTCGACAGAATTCCAGCCAAGTGGTTAGCTGTTGATTTTGGTAAAGCCAATTAAACCAACTTAATGCTTCTCCACGAAAGAAGAAGGAAGCTAGGTGAATACGATGGAGTTCGGGAGTATGATGAAGAAAGAAATACCGTTCTGTTTGAAGGATCCAATCAGAAGGATTAGTACCATCAAACGTAGCTATTTCTAAACGTAAAGGACGGATCTCAAATGGTGGGGGGTTCTGGTTTGAGAAAACAGGTGGGGTGTACGAAGAAGATGGAGGAGTGAATGGAGGGTTTTGGTGAATTGGTGGAGTTGGTGGAGGTTGTTCTGGTTGTTTTTTGAGGCGTGCTACATTAAGGAGAAGATCATTGATGGAGTTTGTAAGATTTTTGATGTGCGAATTGGTGGTCTAAGCAGATTGCAGGAGTTCTGCAATTGATGCATCATGGCTAGCAGTGACAGTTTGTAGTTGATTTGTTACTATATTTTGGAGTGTTGAGATTGTCTTCAGTGTTTTGCCAACATGTTGGCATTGGTAATATGATGATGGAATGATGGAAAAGGAAAAAGGAAGGATCAGATCAATGAAAGCACCAATGATGGATGCCCTTTCGAGTAGGGTAGACTCCCAGCTAAAAGAAAAAATAAAGAAGAAGGAGATAAAGGAGAACAGAGACTTTCATTCCATAATCAGCAAGAGTACAACCTTGACATTTTATAGACTTTGCTAGTAAAAAGAAAAGAGTAAAATAATTAATAATTCTTAGCATTCTGTTATTCACGCTTTCCCTTCAACCTAACCGACTAGGTGACAAAATAAGCTAAGTGTGAGGGTCTTCTTGTGGTCCTCCTTTCCCTGTGACTCATCAAGGCTGTATCCAGGGGCGGACCTGCCCTTTGGGGGGGGGGGGGGGGGGGGGGGGTCAAGCGCCACCGCTCATTTGACGGTTCGCAGTGTTAATTTTCGACTTTTTGAGAAGATGCTACCGGTAAATTTTCGGGTTGCACCGGTGATGCCACCAAAATCAAAGGAAAAAGAAACTTTTTTAAAAAAATGATAAGAAATATTTTAATCTTTCAGTTTATACCTTTAAAATACTTTAATTTACCTTTAAAATAACATTTTAGTTAATAGGTCTTCATATAAATTGTGTTTTGTTTTAAAATTTGGCCTTAAAATACCAGAAAAACAGCCGAAACCTCGTTAATCCGACCCGATTAACCTGAAACCCGAAAAAAAACCCGAACCAGACCCTCAAACTTATTTAATTTTATTCTCGCATTATATGGTGCTACCGGTCCCCAGAAATCCTGGGTCCGCCACTGGCTGTATCACCCTCTGATTCATTCCCTTACTCTGGTCCATTTGAACTTCCACGTTCATGGGCCTGGGCTACATAGACGATTAGATGACAACCCACCATTTATCCCTAACCCATACCAATTGGTGATCCATTTGCGGCTACCAATTTATCCATGAACCGGTTGATAATTCTAACATATTGAATTTCAAAAGTAACATTGTTGGAAATCAGATGACCAAGGATGAAAATACAAACTCAATCGAGAACTTTTTCTCTGTTCAATATCCTCCAACAATTACAAGTACAATTGTTTAAATAAGAAAAAAAATGAACTAAGGTCCTAAACTGAACTCCTAATCTCATGCAATTACAACGTGCAGGTCCTAATTTCTTGCAAGTAAAGCTACGTACACATGGTAAATATGCTACCTAAAATTAAGATGAAATCATGCAACGTGCAACCACTCAGTAACCAAATTCTCGGCCTTCTTTATTGACAAAGTAAACGGCTTCTATTAATCCAAAGTGACCCGCACCATGACCCATCAAAATATCCAACATTCACCCCGTAACCTTGATGATCTTGACTCGTTTCTTCATCACTTCAAAGTCAGTGCTTCCACGCTATCTTTCTTCACTGCGTACTTGCCATAGAAATCACAATGCTTGCAGCCTATCACGGACAAATAGATACAAAGGAACAACCCTTGCTACCTGCTTCCTTACTACCTACTTTTCAATGTTTCAAAAACTTTGTTCGGTTTACTTTCATTCATAGACAACCCTCCGGTGTGTCTCTTTTCGTCTCGGACTAATTATCTTACTCGGTCTAGATGCCGCCCAGTCTTTTGCGGCTCCTCGGTCTCTTATCTTCTTTCTTTCTTTCTTACTTAACGGTCTTGTCGATCTCAGCCAGAACTTAGTTTCGAGCCACCAGTCTACTTTGTTGACAGGGACAACGTCAAATTAAATCCAAGATCAATTCATACATCATATTCATAATTCTTGATGAGAAGAAATTACATACTTGTAGAGAAGTTCACATGATTTGTAGATGATGAAGAAGCCATGGTTATTCTTCTTAATCCTCTTGTTGCCAACTAATAAATGATGGATTAAATAATGATTTGTGTTGTTGAAGGAATCTTCCAATACTGGTGCTTGTATTTGATCGTGAGATTAGAGAGATTCCAGGAAAAAGTTCTTAGGCAATAGAGGAATTAAGTTTTGATAACCACCCATATTTATAGTTAAGTGCAGGGACCAATATTGACCATCACAATAAGTTGGAGGACCTGCATGTTAATGTGGGATAATAAATAATAAAGATAATTATGGATTAATAAACTTATATATAAAAATGATATTAATAGTTTAGGCCACATAATTAGAATAAATCTTACATTCTCCCACTTGGCCGTATAACTATTTATATCGAATAAGTTGGCCATTTATTAATCCACTTAGGTTATACTTTGTAAAAACATTGGGGCAAAAACATACAATCGTACATACCTTAAAAGATATGGGAACCCATCAATTATACCTCAAGCCTCCACAAAATATAACTTATGTTTTATGGTTATCATAACTGCTCTAAGACAATTAGCGTTAACTCAAGTTAGTAGAGCAAAATAAATAACATAATGTGAAAGATAGATTTATAAGCGCTTACTTTAAATACTGTGTAGTACTATGTGACATTATGCGAGATTTGTTTTAGGCCCATTCTCGCTACATGCTCAACAGATGTCTTAATCGGTAATCCTTTGGTAAGTGAATCCGCTAACATGTCACTTGTATATTTGTACTCCACGGTTATATAATTTTCTTCCACTCTTTCTCGAACAAATAAATATTTAGTGTCGAGATACAATCCAGCACCAGTTGAGCTATTGCTATTAGAGAAGCTAACAACAACATTATTGTCACAGTAAAGCTTTAGTGGTCTTGAAATGGTGTCAACAATTTTGAGCCCACTAATTATGTTTCGTAATAACATAGCATGGCACGTGGCATGATAGCATGCTACATATTCGGCCATCATAGTTAAGGTAGTGGTAAGCTCTTGTTTGCGACTCCTCCAAGATATAGGTCCACCTGAAAGCATGAATATGTACCCTGAAGTTGATTTTCTATCATCTTTGCATTTTGCAATGTCAGAGTCTGAATATCCCACGACTTCTAGAAGATTTGATCTTCTATAAGTGAGCATGTATTTCTTAGTTCCTTGTAAGTAGCGTAACACATTTTTAGCTGCTTTCCAATGGTCTAATCCCGGGTTTGATTGAAAACGACGAAGCATACCGGTGATATACGCAATATCAGGTCGGGTACAGACTTGAGCATACATTAAGCTCCCAACAACCGAAGCATATGGAATAAGTTTCATTTGTTCACACTCGGCTTCTGATTTGGGGCATTGATAAGAGCCAAATTTGTCACCCTTTACAACAGGGGCAACGGTAGGAGCACAATTTTGCATGTTGTATTTATTGAGAATCCTATTTATGTAGGCCTTTTGAAACAATCCTAAAGTCCCGCTTTTCCTGTCTCGATGAATTTCTATGCCAATCACATAAGAGGCTTCACCGAGATCTTTCATATCAAAATTATTTGATAGGAAACGTTTGGTCTCAAACAACATGTCTTTGTTATTGCTAGCAATGATGATGTCATCAACATACAAAACTAATATAGTGAATTTGCTCCCACTGTTCTTGAAGTATATACACTGATCCACTGAGTTCTTTGTGAAGTTAAATCGTTTCATAACTTCATCAAATTTTAAGTACCATTGCCGTGAAGCTTGTTTTAGCCCATAAATTTACTTCTTTAATTTACATACGAGATGTTCTTTACCTTTGTCCTTAAAACCTTCGGGTTGGGTCATATAAACATCTTCGTATAAGTCACCATTCAGAAAGGCAGTCTTGACATCCATTTGATGTAGTTCTAAATCAAAATGAGCTACAAGTGCCAAGACAATTCTCAATGATTCCTTCCTCGATACAGGTGAGAAAGTTTCCTTATAGTCAATGCCTTCCTTTTGAGTGAAGCCTTTAGCCAGTAATCTAGCTTTGTAGCGTTCGACATTTCCATTTGGGTCTAGTTTAGTTTTAAAGACCCACTTGCAACCTACAGGTTTGGCACCTTTAGGTAATTCTACAAGTTCCCAAACGTCATTTACACGCATAGAATTTAACTCTTCATCCATGGCTTGAATCCATTTATGTGAACAATCACTATTTATGGCTTCATTATATGAGGTTGGATCTTCTACTTGACCTAAGTCATAGTCAACCTCATTCAAGTAGGTGATAAAGTCATCATAATTCACAGGTCGTCTTTGTCTTTGTGACCTTCTTAATGGTTGTTGAGCTTCTTCAACGACTTCATCATTATGTAGAATTTCGAGATTTAATGGTTCATTTTCCATCGGTACCACAACATCCTCATTTTGGGGTGTTGGTGTCGGTGTTGATGTTGACTCTTGATTAAATACAGGAATCGGTACCAAAATATTTTGTGTTTGATTAGGTGTCGTTTCCTCGTGAAGTTCAAGAGTCTTTAAACCATCACTCCCACTATTGTTGCCGTTTTCTAGAAACTTGGCGTATCGGGTTTCAACTATTCTAGTGGTATGTGATGGGGCATAAAACCGGTAACCCTTAGACCTCTCAGGATAACCCACAAAATAACATGATATTGTCTTTGAATCTAGTTTCTTAATTTGTGGGTTATAGACCTTAGCCTCAGCCGGACAACCCCAAACCCTTAAATAGTTCAGAGTAGGTTTCCTACCCGTCCAAATTTCAAAAGGTGTTTTAGGGACGGATTTTGATGGAACACAGTTTAAGATGTGTACGACTACTTTTAATGCCTCGGTCCATAGGAATTGTGGAAGACTAGAATTTGCCATCACACTACGCACCATATCCAAAAGGGTGCGATTGCGTCTTTCCACAACTCCGTTTTGTTGAGGTGTTCCTGGCATGGTGAATTGATTAACTATGCCATGAGACTTACAAAACTCAGCAAATGGTCCGGGGCTTTGACCGACATCAGTGTGTCGGCCATAATATTCTCCACCCCTATCCGATCTCACTATTTTTATTTTACAATTAAGTTGGTTTTCAACCTCAGCTTTAAAGGTTTTAAACATCTCTAGTGAGTCGGATTTCTCATTAATTAAGTACAAGTAAGTATATCATGAATAATCGTCAATAATAAAGGTAATGAAAGATTTATATCTTCCTAAAACAGAAGGGAAAGGTCCACAAATATCCGTATGAATTATTTCAAGCAAGCTTGAACTACGGTTTGCACCTTTCTTATTTTTATTGGTCATTTTACCTTTTATGCAATTTACACAAGGATCAAAGTCCGAGAAATCGAGATTTTCAATAATACCGTCTTTAATAAGACGTGTCATCCTTTCTCTAGATATGTGACCTAGACGTTTATGCCATAATCGGGATGACTTTTCATTATCTCTCTTTCTCTTATTATTGTTACTACATTCACAAACATTCACATTCATAGGTAATAATGATTCCGAAAATTTGTTATCAAGGTTTAATTTATAGAGGCCGCCCTCCAATATACCAAAACCAACAACCAATTTATGACGATATATAACAACATTATCATCATCGTCATTAAAGTTAAAGCTATATCCGTCATATTTAAGTTTAGATACAGATATTAAGTTACGAGTTATAGTAGGTACTTATAAAGTGTCTTGAAGGACCAGTTTTCTGAGATTTGTTGGGACCATAATTGGATTTATTCCCCTTGTTTGAATCCTTTTCGCCATCATTGAACTTCCTCTTGTAGGAATCAGTGGTGGTAACATGAGCAACGTCAGGTTTTTCTATCTTAAGACGTTCCTCTTCTTGAACACACATGGATATTAGTTCACTCATCTTTCACTTTTCCTTTTGGGTATTATAGTTAATTTTGAATGGCCCAAATTGAGTCGGAAGGGAAGTCATAATAAAATGAACTAAGAAACCTTCAGATATTTCCATGTCCATACTTTTAAGTTTGTTGGCCATGTCATTCATAATTAATATGTGTTCGCAAACACCACTTATCCCATCATATTTGGTAGTGAGCATTTTAAGGATAAGTGTACTAGCATGGGCTTTAGAGCTACCTTTAAATTGCTCCTCAACCGATTCAAGATATCCTTTGGCCGTTTTAGAATCAGGGATTGCTCCACGAATGGCTGAGGATATAGAGTTCTTAATAATCAATAAATACATGCGGTTTGATCGTTCCCACTGATCAAGAAAACATTTTTCCTCAACCGTAGATTCATCGGTTAAGGGAGGGGGAGGATCAATCCATAATGCAAAGTCTAGTTCCATCACTCCAAGTGCTATTTTAATTTGCTCAATCCATGAGGAATAGTTCATTCCATTAAGGGGTTCAATAGAAGAAAGTAGACTGGTATGACCGATCAAAGGGGCTGAAATTTGGGTATCAGTGTAATTAGGCTCTTTAGTAATTAAAATCAAAATAATTAAGGGTACATGATATGACAATCATCAAATATATCATATAAGAACACATAGGATATTAATAATAAGTTCATAATTTAATTGCTAACTTAACGTTGGTCAAGTAAAACAACTAAATTATTAGATACCTATTATGCATCATACGAATCATATTTCACCGTTGGGCAGAAACATGATTATATGCAAGTTATGCCAAAATTACGTTTAACCAATCACTTAAATCACGTTTAAACAATTTACGAACTTTTAAATCAATTTAGAATACCTTTTCGTTGGATCAGATATCTAAATTGATTTAAGAGTTTCTCAATTTATAATTACTTCTGCATGTATATATCGAAACAAATTAAAGGAACAATGGTTCTTGTTTAGAAAATTAGAAAACCAAGTTCGACATTTAGCAATTTACAGAAGTAATTTTAATCGATTATGTAATAGTTCCATTTGGCAGTGTGTTAATTTGCACAACAATCGAAAGATTAAGAAGCAAACACGTAAGTCAATTACGTGTTGAAAAGGAAATCATATCAATCATATATTGAATAGCCTTTTAAAATAAAAACTTTGCCAATAAACTACTGCAAAGTAATACTTTCAGAATTTCCATCCACATACATATTAAATTGTATTGTTAATGGAAGGAAAAACAAAGAATAAACAAAAAGCATTTAATGTTCGGTGGTTCATGATAGGTTTCATGTTGGAGATTATCATTATCTCACAAAAATTAAACTACTTTCGAAAACCAATTGCGTTTTTCAATTCCGAAACATATTATCGTTAAAAAACGATTATTTCTTATTTACAGCACTTCGATCTTATATTGATATGATTTCCGGATCTTTAATTTCGAATCTTTGTCATTTTTATAAAAATAATTTTATAAAAACATAAACTAATTTAATTATTTTATTTGTAAGCTCATATAATTCGAACTCTTGTTTGTAGATATCTCCGTCATCGGCTTTGAAGATATCATCTTCACTTGTTAAGTACGAGTTCGGTTGACTTGAAAAAGAACAACATTTAAGAGTTGTGAGCTGAGCAGCGACGGTTGATTCACGGTCGACCGTGGTATCGACCGTGAATGTTGATTTATCTTGATTTCTTCTTTTCTTGTTGAATTGAAGTCTTTTACTTGTTTGTACTTCACTTGATCATCAATTTGAGGCTTGTTAATTTTCTTTAAGAATATAGATATGAACATATGAATAATTTTGATAAGCAATAGTATCACATGTGTATATTTTTATCATCATAAAAAACAAGGAGTGCACTTTTAAATGTATGACCATGTATGCACCAACAGAGGGTTTAAATATAAAGATTTAAACCGCTCTGATACCACATGTTGACATGGACAACATCAAATTAAATCCAAGATCAATTCATACATCATATTCATAATTCTTGATGAGAAGAAATTACATACTTGTAGAGAAGTTCACATGATTTGTAGATGATGAAGAAGCCATGGTTATTCTTCTTAATCCTCTTGTTCTTAATCCTCTTGTTGCCAACTAATAAATGATGGATTAAATAATGATTTGTGTTGTTGAAGGAATCTTCCAATACTGGTGCTTGTATTTGATCGTGAGATTAGAGAGATTCCAGGAAAAAGTTCTTAGGCAATAGAGGAATTAAGTTTTATAGTTAAGTGCAGGGACCAATATTGACCATCACAATAAGTTGGAGGACCTGCATGTTAATGTGGGATAATAAATAATAAAGATAATTATGGATTAATAAACTTATATATAAAAATGATATTAATAGTTTAGGCCACATAATTAGAATAAATCTTACATACTTCTCTTCAGGTCTCCGGTCACGGTCGTTTTCCTCGACATTGGTCTTCAATCGCTGCTGTGAGCAGCCGGTTTTTCTTCTTGCTCTTTCTTGCTAACAAACCACTTTCAAAACTTCTACAAAACAAAACAAAACCTGGTTCCTGTTGCGTCTGCCCTACAGGGAAGGGCTACACCATTTCTTAAACCGACTCTCAAACCGACCTTCTTTACGAGTCCTAGGCTCTAATATCAATTGTTGGTAAACAGAAGCCTACACATTAAACAACTCTCAAACCTCACCTATATAAAATAAAGAATTGCAAAAGAAAGAAAGGAAATGCCTTTCAAATAATATAACAAAGAAGAATGTAAAAGATGCCAACGGAATTACTACATTCTCATTTTGAAATGGAAAAACCAAGTACACTTTATATAAGAAAACCAAAGCAAACTACTTCCTAAAAAAATGGGAGAAGATGGAAACGTGACACCTCATGCACGGCAAGCTAGGAGACTATTTCAATAATTAGAGTAATTCATTTTAATATTGCTTCTTTTGTTTTTGCAAATATCCACGTGCATGCAAAATGAATAGCAACTAACCCGTTACTCGAGACCACCGAACCGATTAATCTAACAATCACCCCCTTAATCGGTTAATCACCTATCCGTTCACAACAATGTTGGCTCCTCTTCGATTAAAGTTGATTCTTTGTTGTTGTCTTGGTCTTTCCACTTTGTGCACTCATACCTGAAGTGCCTAAAGACTCCACAATCATAGCAAGGAATCCCACTCTTATCACCTCGACCCAATCCTTTTCCTCGACCTCTACCACCTCTATCAGAATTCCTTCCACGGCCTCTTCCTCGTCCGCTACTTTCTCCATGATTTGCTCACTTACCCACAAGAGTTGCCCTTGTTCTCCTTCCTTCTCACCATGGCTTTTGAGTCTCTCTTTTTACGCCTTAAGTCTTCCAACCGCTTCATCAAAGAGCATCGTATCCAACTCGAAACACAGTTCGATCGAGGCCACAATTTTACGGAACGACTTTGGCATTGCATCAAGTAACCTTCTCATCAATTCTTTTTCCTCAACTTCATGCCCAAGACTCCTCAACTTTGAAATCATTCCACTCAACTTAGTAGAACAATCATCAACAAGCTCTCCTTCGTTCATCATCAAACCTTCAAGCTCTATTTTTAATGTTGCAACTTGAGCCGTCTTTACCCGATCTACACCCAAGCATCGTGTTTTCAAGTCATTCCATACTTTCTTCGGATCCATGTGACTTGACATTTGTAACACCATCTCTTTCGGTATTGCTTGAAGCAAGAAGCGTAAAGCTTGTTTTGACTTCTTACCATCTAGTTCTTCCCCAAGAGACATTGGTTCCGAAGGGTTTTGTAGGGTATAAAAACATATTTATCAAACATGCACAACGGAAATCAATACCCCCTCCAGTGATCTCATCTAACTCATACAGGAACTAAAAGAGAAGAGGGTTAGAAAGTTATACCTTTAGGGATTAAAAATTTTCTTTAACCTCTAGACAGCTGCAGGCTATCCACTGCTACTGCACCGCCTCGAACTGGCTGCTAGACCGCCTAAGGATTAAACCTCGGATCAAAGCGTGGCCCGTGTGTGTGTAAGCTGCGCCGCCGTCGACCACCGCCCCTGCGATTCTTGCGCCGCCGCTGTTGACAACCACCTGCGGTCCTTGCGCCGCCGCCGTCGACAAGCCGAAGAGAGAGAGAGATCGGCCGAAAGGTAGAGAGAGAGTTAGGGTTTATCACTTTAGGCTTGTAATTGAATAATGTGATTAATTAGGCTTAATTAGGTTTATATATAATAAACCCTTATTAGGCCAAGCCCGTTTAATTAAAGCCCAGCTTTAATTAAACTATTAACCAATTACACTAAATACCCCTTGACCTTTCTAGTTAATTAATAACTATTAATTAACTGGTCCCGTTAATATCTAAACTAAATATTAACATCTCTCTTTTAAATAATAATTAACTATTATTATTTTTCTCTTTCTCGATAATTAATTAAACTAATTAATTATTTCTTTTTCACACAAAAAAGGTTATAATCCAATAGGTTCTAATTGGGTGTGCAACGGTGTGATCCTTTAGTGTCACATAGCATTGGACACGA
Organism: Pulicaria dysenterica; assembly: GCA_947179395.2. Classification (NCBI taxonomy): domain Eukaryota; kingdom Viridiplantae; phylum Streptophyta; class Magnoliopsida; order Asterales; family Asteraceae; genus Pulicaria; species Pulicaria dysenterica. The sequence goes on along the minus strand of OX359296.1, from coordinate 20,604,700 downwards.
TGATATATGTTATCTATCTCTGCACATAATCTAACAGACTCCCAGTTGTGCAAGATAAGTAACACTCCTTGTACATCGTTGGCCTAAGGAGGTCCCTAGCCAGACACTTAGGTTAACCAGACTATGAGATCTCTTACATCTAGAGATATAATCCACAACTTGGATTATCTAGGCTTTTTCTTTTGCATCGCGATATTTCGTAATGTGAGTATTTGACATGGAGCAGGGATCTCATCTAATACTCAGATTTTCTTGACTCTGATTTCGACACTCTGTAGTTACGGTTTTCCCGAATGAATAACTATCATTCTAACCGAGCGCGGCCACGCATTTTCAGTAGTCTTAATCGTCGAGGAGCTCAGAAAATATCTCTCCTAAAAAAGAGGTGCAAATCCCATTTTGACTTTTTGCAATTTGAGCACATGGCTTCCGCTGCACCTAGACAAGCCCCTTATGATCACCCTGTTACGGCGTGACGTTAGAACATGCTAAAGTACAGAAGTTACCATGCCCCAAACCAAATATCTCAGGTCTAAGGACAACCTATCAGGTTTACTTATGTTAGTGCTCAATGAAGTAAGCCCGATGCGGATCACCCCAATATTTATCCCCTGATAAATATCTATGAATATTTGGTCACAACCTTGTGCTTTTATTCTTACCCGAATAAATCATCAAATATCCATAATAGCGTTACCTCCCTAATGTAGCTCCCACTACATTAAGTAGCTACGGGCATTTAGACAATTCATAACTTGACTTGTCAAGGATAGGTTAAACATGCTAAAAATGGACAACTACGAAACATTATGTAAATACCTCCTATTTCAATCCCATGAAATGTAAATACATAATAAAAGGTTTCAAGTTACATCCATAGTAATAATCCAAAAACACGAACTAGCTGCTATGTTCCAAGTTCTGCATTCCTATAGAACTCGCATGCCTCTCATGCTTAGCCCTAGCTAGCGGCTTCGTCCACGGGTCAGCAACGTTGTCGTCCGTCGGTATCTTTTGCAATCTAATATCATCTCTTCCAATAATCTCTCCGATGAGGTGATATTTCCTGAGTACGTGCCTAGTCCGCTGATGATCTCTAGGCTCTTTAGCTTGCGCTACTGCCCCTGAGTTGTCACAGAATATATCGATCGGTCTAGAGATACCGGCAACAACTCTAAGATCCGAGATAAAATTCTTCAGCCAGACAGCTTCCTTTGCCGCATCACTTGCTGCAATATACTCTGCCTCTGTAGTAGAATCTGCTATTGTATCTTGCTTCTGACTCTTCCAAGATATGGCTCCACCGTTTAGGGTAAAGACAAATCCTAATTGCGACCTAAAGTCGTCTATGTCGGTCTGGAAACTAGCATCAGTGTAACCAGTTACACTGAGCTCATCCATCGAACCCCCATATACTAGGAATATGTCTTTCGTCCTTCTCAGATACTTGAGAATATTCTTGACGGCCACCCAATGAGCTTCACCAGGATTTTGCTGATATCTACTCGTGACACTGATAGAATAGGCAACATCGGGTCTGTACATAGCATGGCATACATAATTGAACCAACTGCCGAGGCATATGGTATCAATTTCATCTTGTCCTGATCTTGGCTAGACACAGGACACTGAGCCTTGCTCAAAATCGCGCAAGATTGCATAGGAATAAATCCTTTCTTGGATCCATCCATCTTGAATCTTTTCATGACTTTGTCAATATAAGTACTTTGACTAAATCCGATAAGCCGCTTAGATCTATTCCTATAGATCTTTATACCCAGTATATAAGTAGCTTCTCCCAAGTCTTTCATCTGGAAACATTTACCTAACCAGGATTTTACTCCATGTAATACTGGTATATTGTTTCCTATTAACAGTATGTCGTCTACATACAAGACTAGGAAGGTTACCGCGCTCCCACTGAATTTGGTGTAAACACACGACTCAAACTCACTTTTGGTAAAACCAAACTCTTTGATGCGCTCATCAAAGTGTAAGTTCCAGCTCCTAGATGCTTGCTTTAGTCCATAAATGGATTTAAGCAACTTGCATACTTTATTAGGGTTTTTTGGATCTGCAAAACCATCCGGTTGTATCATATATACATCCTATGTCAGTTTCCCGTTAAGGAAAGCGGTTTTGACATCCATCTGCCATATCTCGTAGTCAAAATATGCTGATATGGCCATTAGAATCCTAATAGTCTTAAGCATTGCTACTGGGGAAAAAGTTTCATCATAGTCAACACCATGAGTTTGTGTGAAACCTTTTGCCACTAGCCTTGCTTTAAAGGTATGCACCTTTCCATCCATGTCTGTCTTCTTCTTGAAGACCCATTTGCACCCAACAGCTTTACTGTGTTGAGGCAAATCCACTAACTCCCAAACTTGGTTGTCATACATGGATTGCATTTCTACCTTCATGGCTTCTAACCATTTCTCAGATTCCAAACCTGAGGCAGCGTCTTGGTAGGTAGTGGGTTCTAAGAGATCCCCTTCGTCTTGAGCAACTAGGAATCCCAGATACCTATCTGGCTCAATACGAGGCCTACTAGACCTGCGAAGGTCTTGTGTTTGCACCTCTTCCTCAACCACAGACTTGGGTTGAGGTTCAACAATTCTTTGTTGAACTACAGGTTCAACTATCGGTGGTGGTGTAATCTCCTCCTCTTCAATTTCTTGAAGCTCTATTTCTTTTCTTGGAGTCTCTGAGTTTAGAAACTTCTCCTCCAAGAATACCCCTTTACGAGCAACAAAAACTTTGTTCTCATCTGGGTTGTAGAAATAGTATCCCATGGTTTCCTTGGGATAGCCCACGAAGATACACTTATCTGATTTGGGGTTGAGTTTATCCGTGAATGTTCTCTTAACATACACCTCACATCCCCAAACCTTGAGAAAAGACATTTTGGGCTTTTCCCCGTCCATATCTCGAACGGTGTCTTTTCAACCGATTTGGTTGGAACCCGGTTTAGCATGAACGCCGCTGTCTCGAGTGCGTGCCCCCAAAACGACAAAGGCAGTGAACTTCGACTCATCATTGATCGTACCATGTCAAGCATAGTACGATTCCTCCTCTCTGATACACCATTCATCTGAGGTGTATACGGAGGTGTGAGTTGTGAAACAATCCCACATTCCTTCAAATGATCGTCGAATTCCTGACTCAGATACTCGCCACCTCGATCCGACCAAAGCGACTTTATCTTCTTGTCCAGCTGGTTTTGTACCTCATTCTGAAATTGTTTGAACTTGTCAAAACTTTCAGATTTAAGTCTCATGAGGTACACATAACCGAACCTACTGAAGTCATCAGTAAAGGTTATGAAATACCGGTATCCTCCTCTGGCCTCTGGAGGGAAGGGTCCACACACATCTGTGTGTATAATCCCTAATAACTCACTAGCCCTTTCATTCTCACTGTTGAAAGGCTGCTTTGTCATTTTACCAGACAAACAAGATTCGCATATATCATATGACTCCAAGTCAAATGGTTCTAGAATTCCGTCATCTCGGATTTTCTCAATGCGTTTTTCGTTTATATGTCCTAAACGACAATGCCAGAGATAAGTTTGATTCAAGTTACTCTTGGATCTCTTACTTATATGATAGATGTCATTGTTATCTAGATTTAGCGTATATAGACCATTTTCTGGAGTAGCTTTAAAATAGAAAACATCATTTTTGAAACAAGAAATAGATTTTTCATTTAAAACATAAGCAAATCCACAGTCTATAAGTAAATCAAATGAGATAACATTCTTAATTAGTCTTGGAACATAATAACAAGGTTTTAGTTCTAAGACCATGCCCGAGGGCAAACTAAGACAATATGTCCCTACAACTTCAGCCCCAACCATGGAGCCTTCGCCTACCCGCAGGTCCATATCTCCTTGTCTCAGCTTCTTACTTCTCTTAAATCCCTGCAAATGATTGCATATGTGATGACCACATCCGGTATCCAATACCCATGATTCATAAGAAGTAATAAGACAATCTATCATAAAGATACCTGACTCATTGGGCAAACCAATATCCAGCTGATCTATGTCGAGTGAGTGCTCGCATGAATCCTTGCTGCCACAGTCTGGGCAACAAATTTCTCCAAGTTCTTCCAGCCAGTCATCCTCCTGCATAGGGTCCACAACTGGTGACTCTAGCTGCTTTGGGTTCAACTCGTCGCTAATGCACATGAGGATTTCGTGCAACCCTGCGACAGTCATCTCAAAATCACCGAGGACATACATTACTCTTTTCTGGTAGTAGTCCGACAAGGAACCGAACAAGAGCATAACTAGCTCATGTGGTTTTGATTTTGACCCCAAGCTCTCATAGCAATCCAAGAGCCTTCTCATATTAATGAGATGATCGCTAATAGGCTGACTTTCTTTCATCTTGGCTGAAAAGATTTCCCTCATCAGTAGCATACGACATATCCGTTCACTAAACTTGAACTTCTGCTCCAATCCTTGAACAACCTCATAAGACGACTTCTCACGGAGATCATCCGTAAACTCGGATGATGCTGTGAGAATGAGAATCGACATAACGTCAGCATCATCCAGATACTGATAGTAAGTGTCATACTCACTATCCTGGGCATCTACTCCTGGTCGTTCTGGAGGCATTGTCTCAATGATGTGAAGCTTTTCCTGTGCATCCAAGAAATTTTTCAGATGCATCTTCCAAACAGCAAAGTTTGGACCTGAAAGCTTCCACTTGCTAGTGATGAGACTCAGAGACTCTCTTGGTGAATAAAACGGAATAACAGATATAATAGACATCTACAGAAAAAGAAAAAGATAAAACCGATTCAGTATTGATTATATCTTCTAATAATTATTACCTTTTAAAAATAAATTATTAGACTAGGATCTATATTTCACATTTCCCGATGCAAGGTTTGGGCACTTCCCACCGGGACAATGCTATTTCTGGTAGGTAAAAACTATACCAATCGTATCCTAACTGGACACGACTCCTAGATCCGCGGGACATCGGTTACAAGAACCGTGCATTTTTAGTCCCTCTAGTGCATTTTGGGCCGGGACTCCCGATTATCACCAAAATAGATCGCACCACCTAAGACAGCATGAATTCTGGCCGGGACTCCCGATTATCGCAGAATCTTTCATGCCCTCTCCCGCAATGGTTTGAACCCGGATGCCCAAGGTTTGGGTAGTTCCGACACCCGAATACCGTTTAACAGTCGAGGTGTACCATTAGGTGGGTAGCACACTGATCTAAGATTTTTCTAAAAAGGATTTTCCAAGTTTTTAACGAGAAAAACTTTAATGCCAGTTTCTTTTAAACATCTGTTTCAATAATTAACTATTATTAAAACCCTTGTTTTATTTCATCGTGTTAATCACAACCACGCATATATAAAATATGTAAAGAAATAAAACAACCATCAACAACTATGCCTTAGCCTTGCCCTTAACTAATGTCGGTTTCGTGAGCCACACGAAAAACACGACGGTCAAAACCTAAGTGGAAAAACACAACACACATGGGATGACATTTTGAAGCTCCCACTGGCTCCAGCATCCAATCCTTCTCTTTGCTCCTTGCTCCTTTGTATTAGCTTCATATTTATTCTAATAATCTATTCTATTCTAAAGTCTAAAAAACTAGAAAAAAATAAAATTACAAGATGGATCAAAGGCACGCAGGCCCGCTAATTCTAGTACTTTTACAAAAAATAATAGGGGTTGTAAGTGGCACACAGGCCTCCCCATACCATAGAATAATAAAACCAATCACAACCACAAGTGCGAGAAAAAAAAACAATCCACAAGGTCTAGGACTCGGCTATGACATCCCAAACATGTACTAAACTAATACATGAAAGTAAAAACAGCTACTGATTTCTAATTATTCACCTTGATGAAAAATACTGATTTTAACAACCTGTTAAAACCCCTATATTGTTTTTCTGTCATTTGCAATAAATATATATATTTCAAGTTGTATACTTTGATAATTAATCAAAAAACTCAAAATAATATTTAATCCTTAAATCAAAATAACAACTGTATTTTAATTTAATGTTGACCTCAAATATCTGAGCCACAAACTGGGGCCAAATATTTAAACTAGGCCAAGGGAAAAATAAACGATCCGAGAAACAAAAAAAACTTGGGCCGAGGCCCACTGGCTCTTAGCGCCGCTAAGCCCTAGTCGCGAAACCCTAACTGGGCCGCAGCCCTTCTGGGCCGTGGGTTCTGGGCCGTAGCTGACTGTGGGTTTAGCGCCGCTAACCCTCGCCGCGAAACCCTAACTGGGCCGCAGGCTTCCTGGGCCGTGGCTTCTGGGCCGTAGCCCGCCACAGACTTAGCGCCGCTAACTTCATCCGCCGCGAACCCACCGATAACCACCATCGATTTCCGCCGTGGACTGCCGCCCCAAGCTGAGGCCGCCGCCGGCGAACTTGGTGTTCGGTTTCTCGGTTTTCACAAATAACAACAAAAAAAACAGATTTAATTTAAAAATTAAATCTAATAATCTTTTATCAAAGTTTTATCCAATAAAAATCAAAACTTGATTTTTACCATTCTGGATAATAAATAAAACCTTTCTCTTAATAAAAGATAAACCTTTTTCATCAGAATAAAAGAAACCTACCTAGTTCCCTATGAGATTAGAAGTGGCTCTGATACCACTGAAACCTACCTAGCTCTAGTGATCTCATCTAACTCATACAGGAACTAAAAGAGAAGAGGGTTAGAAAGTTATACCTTTAGAGATTAAAACTTTTCTTTAACCTCTAGACAGCTGCAGGCTATCCACCGCTACTGCACCGCCTCGAACTGGCTGCTAGACCGCCTAAGGATTAAACCTCGGATCAAAGCGTGACCCGTGTGTGTGTAAGCTGCGCCGCCGTCGACCACCGCCCCTGCGGTTCTTGCGCCGCCGCTGTCGACAACCACCTGCGGTCCTTGCGCCGCCGCCGTCGACAAGCCGAAGAGAGAGAGAGAGATCGGCCGAAAGGTAGAGAGAGAGAGTTAGGGTTTATCACTTTCGGCTTGTAATTGAATAATGTGATTAATTAGGCTTAATTAGGTTTATATATAATAAACCCTTATTAGGCCAAGCCCGTTTAATTAAAGCCCAGCTTTAATTAAACTATTAACTAATTACACTAAATACCCCTTGACCTTTCTAGTTAATTAATAACTATTAATTAACTGGTCCTGTTAATATCTAAACTAAATATTAACATCTCTCTTTTAAATAATAATTAACTATTATTATTTTTTTCTTTCTCGATAATTAATTAAACTAATTAATTATTTCTTTTTCACACAAAAAAGGTTATAATCCAAAAGGTTCTAATTGGGTGTGCAGCGGTGTGATCCTTTAGAGTCACATAGCATTGGACACGATGATACATGTTATCTATCTCTGCACATAATCTAACAGGTTCCACCATCTCCAATAGACTATGTGCATCCTATATGGCCTTAATTTTGATAGCCCATAGCAGATAGTTGGTTGCGGTCAAAATCGGAACTTGGTATGACATTGCACCTGCATCTTTTGCTTGTATCATTTCCATTCTTCACTTCTTTCAGTCTCTTGCTTTCTTCAGTGGACACGGTGTGCTTCTTCTTCCATCATGGTCTTCTCATGCTAGCATTGGTGTTTTCGGTCTTCGGTCTCACGCCGGAGCTTCCTTGGTCTTCTCGATGGAGTCGGTCTTTTTCTTCACACTTCTTTCTACAGTTCAAATAAACATGCTACTCTCTCTAATATGAGCCCAAGGGGCTCTGATACCAATTGTTGGAAATCAGATGACCAAGAATGAAAACATACACTAAATCGAGAACTTTTTATCTGTTCAATATCCTCCAACAATTAGAGCGTCCGCATAGGCCACTTCACCGATCGGGTTTGGGCCCTCAAGCCACAGAGAACACCATCGCCGCCCATCGGGTGGTGGCGGGTTCCCAAGCCATCGAGATCACAAACCCAACGGCTCCTCTCTTTTTTTTCGTTTTTTTGTCCTTTTGACCATTACCAACATGTGTGTGTGTGTGCGTATATGTATATATATATATATATATATATATATATATATATATATATATATATATATATATATATATATATATATATATATATATATTCTTTTTTTCCTCTTTTCTCTCGTATATATACACACTTTCACCCACTCAAAATTTACACCATTCTATATTTATCTTCTTTCTTCATCTATTCAACTCTAAATATTTTTTTTAAAATTATGGACAAGGGGAAACAAAAGCAAGGTTTCAAAACAACACATCGCATATCAAAACCGTGAGGCACGAGCTCGCAACCCTCTCCTCCTTAAAATATGTTCGGGTTTTCGTCTCTACCGCCAACTTACCAAGGCATACAACAAATGCCTTTATATTCTCCTACTCCTATGCATGGCGGGTTCTAACATAGCGGGTTTGCACAATACAACCTCGGGTTTCAAAACTATGATGTCGGGTATCAAGGAGGCTTTCACGGATTAGACGGGAATACATTTCCGGGGGAGGATGACGAGGAGGAGTTTATTCCCGAGACCCAACATGAGGACGAGGTTCCCAAAACGGTTCCCGAAACCTTACCCGAAACCCAATCCGAAACCCAACCCATTGAAAGATTCGCCAATAGAAAAAAAGCGGTGGCATGGACTTTGGATCAAGGGGCTTTACTAGCTTTGTCTTGGGTTACCATTTCTGAAAATTGTGACGTCGGCAACGCACAAAAAACATGTATGTCATAATTTTATATATTTATATACGCTAACATAATTTTATATATTTATATATGCTAACTTAATTTTATATATTTGTAGACAAATTTTGGGGAAAAGATTGCGACTTTTACAAGAATGGAAGCCAAATTTAACGCACGCGAGAGTCGAGACCAATTGCACTCCAATTGGTCTGACATGAACCGTAAGATTACGAAGTTCAACGGAATATACAATAATTAACTTCGTAGAAAGTTCTCGATCCGGATGTAGTGATGTGGAAGTCCTCACCAAGACAAACGTCCAATATCGGGTAACGGTACCCAATCATGCGGCTTTTCCACACGAGGCGGCTTGGAGGGTATTGAAAGACCATCCAAGATGGTCTACGGTACCCATGATAGAGGAGGGTATTTAAAGAACCTAAAAAAAGACAAAGACAACGTCTGATTCAACCCCGAACACGGTGTCTTCCGATGCACGTGTTCGCTTCAACCTCAACGACGATGATGATGATGAGATTCAAATCGAGGAACCTCAGCAGGGGCGGGAAAAGCAAAACTTGCAAACCAAGAAAAAAGCACGGTTAAAGAAGACGCCTTGGATTATGTTGATAGGTTCAGCTTAGTGAGCCAAAAATTGATGAACGTGGAGCAAGATAAACTACAAATCAAGAAGGATAAAGCTCAAGAGGCAAAACTAAAAGCGGAGGCGTCCCTAAAAAAAGTGGATGTCTTACAGCAGCTGGATCCCTTCAAAATGCGAGAGATGCGAAAACATCGCGAGTTTTTGATCATCTCTCGGGACCGCAATTAAAGTTCGTTATGCAACAAAAAGAGAATATTTGACAAAAATACGAGTGGGAGTTTTGAAATTTATTTTGAAATTATTTATATTTTTTACCTTTTCAATTCGAAATTATGTTATGAATTTTATGAAATCTTATTAATTATTTTATATTTTATAGTCTTTGAATTATTTAAATAAAAAATTATATTTAATTATGCTAATTAATTAATATTAGTTGAAAAAAATAAAAAAGAAATATAGAAAAGATAGAGAGTTGAATTCGGTTGGATGTGGGGGTTAGGGTTAGAAAGGGTTGGAGGTGAAGGATGATATGGATGCTGATGCAGTGCTTTTGGTACTTGTGATATGGTAACTTGGGTTGGATACTGATGGTCTTACAAGTACAATTGTTTAAATAAGAAAAGAAATGAACTAAGGTCCTAAACTCCTAATCTCATGCAACTACAACTAATTTCATGCAAGTAAAGCTACACATGGTAAATATGCTACCTAAAATTAAGATGAAATCATGGAACGTGTAACCACCGAGTAAACGGCTTCTATTAATCCAATAATCCGCCCGTGACTAAACTGACCCGCACCATGACCCATCAAGATTATCCAACAAACACTAGTACTTTTCCAGGAAGTAACATATTGAATTTCAAAAAGTCCTAGTACTTTTCCAGGAAGTTTCCCACAGGAATTAACAATTCAATTATTGGAACATTACATAAGAGTTGTTTGTTGAAACTTGCATTTCACTTCAGGGCTTGATTTTTATAGGCATCTATAAACAAGTCAAGAAATTTGAAGTGATCTCACTCAATATATAGAGTATATATATACATGTTTATTAATTATTTTTGATACTATACACTCAACAATATGAATCACAAAGGCTGCATTGTTTCCTTCTTGTTCTTTATGATCTTCTGTGATTATTGTATGGTTTTTGGTTCAGTGAAAGCCTTCACGCATACATCCAGCCACATGAAGCGCTCTATTCAGGAGCAAGATAATATTAGACAAGTAGTAGATCTATGTGCAGGTATTTTAATATAATTTGAAAAAATATTTCAGAGCACTCAAAGATGTTAAAGAATTATTTTCAAAAATATTATTATTTATTATCAGATTGATAAAGACGTCTCTCAAAGCAAAAATCTTGTATCTGATTTTTAACCAAACCTATTTAGCTCCAAACAACTACAATAACAATACCAAATTTCACCTAAATTGGGTATGGGAATGTAATTAAAGAGTGGGTAGAGAGACCATTTCCAAAAAATAAACCTATGTACGTCTTTCTTTAAAATGGCATAATCTTGTTGGTATGTGAAAAAAGGTTTATACTTACATCTATCTAAGCTCAAATCCAATAGTTATAATTACTTTTATTTCTTCTTTTTTTATCATTTTAATTGGTCTTTTAAATGCCTCCACTCTTTTGAATTAGTGACTAGATTTAACCTGGTTTGTGTTATAATTGGTTACAGCTAATCAATTTGATATATTTCATAGAATTTATTCAGATTTGAGGCTAAGAAAACCATAGTTTAGCATTTCTGAACAGGAATTTCAGAAAATCAATTTTAGTCGAATTGAACTGGTGTTTTGAAAAAAATTGTTTACAGAAAACTTATTAAAATATATGATGATATGTGAAAAGTTGTTCTTTTAGGTATTTTTTTATATTATAACTTTTATCTTTAGTATTTTAATCTTCAAGATGACAAATGAAAATACTAAGAAGATGACTGATGATGATGAAATAAAAGTGCGTTAGTCATTTGAAAGTAGGTAGGTATATTTTAAACCAGAAGAATAAATTAAATGAGAAAATTAAATAAACACGAGAACCAATCAAAATTCATTGAAAATAGCTTATTTTACTAATCACACTCATCTAATAATTTATAAGCATTTTTATATTTTTTTTGTGCGTATAAAAGTACCAAGTCATTTTTCATGGATTAAAGAAGAATACCTCAAAGAGGGGAAAACCTAAACACGGTATTTGACTTTTATACTTCGCTTGAGTCCAATGAAAGACACACATGTTTATACTAGTCGATGGTATACATTTCAAGTAGTTCCATAGATATGTATTACTTAGTTAGTATCAAGATAGCTCTACTAGACACTTTGTGATATTATTAAACAATATTCTTTAAACTTATCTTAAACATTTTTTTTCAAAAAGTTAATGTTTAATTATAATGGGTAGTCCAGTTCTAAACGAATCAAATCAAGTTTATTAGTTAACACCCTCTTACCCTTTGATCATTGCTTTTAAGTTTTCTCTGAATGTCATATTTCCTTTCATTTTCTCAACCTCCATCACAAGTTTTCTTCCCCTTTTGATTTTCTTAATAGCAGAAAAATCTAGGTAGCTTGTGATTTTTTTATAAACTTGTTCGTCATGCTTTACCATTAGCAATATAAGCTCGACATATCATCGTCCAACTCCATAAGATAGGTCTCTCTTCTACTTTTCTTAGACCTTCGAAACTGTGAGCCCTAGTGAATCATGTTTGACAATGATAACAATGGGTGTTGGGTGTAGCTCCTTTTTGAGTTTGCAACCTCTCCGCGTTGTCTGGGAAACTTTAATTCTTGTCTTATATGTTGACTTGTATGTACCCTTCTCCTTTTTGTCCTTGTCCTCAGCCATAGAATGCACCATGTCTTCAAAAATCTTCACACAATGATATATGTAAAAGCACTAACAACGGTTTTCGCATGAACCCTCCCCTATATATATATATATCTTCACTTTAATGTTTGTTTATTGTTAAATTCTTCTTAATCGACATTGATTTTGGTAGTTTTTGTATGTGATTGGATATATAAGACATTATAGGACAAAAATGGAAGATGACCAAGCCAAAGAAAAGTCCATGCCCTACCTTAGTTGTTTGGGTTCCAAAGAAAACCGGCTTCACCGAGTTTATTAAAGTCAACCAACAAAATCAAGTCGAAGGTGGATTCTCCGTAGCCGTATTTTGCCATGCCTTACACTTACTCCCTTTCAAAGTACGGCCTATCTTTAGACCTTTCGTCAATGAGATAGGAGAGAGGAATGGAACATATGATCAACTAGTAAGGCACATTGAAGGACAGGTACATTTTTGTCAAATATATATGGCATAATATACATAACCTAAAATATGTGAATAGGCATCGACTTTCTCAAGGTCCTAAGTTCTAATTACATGTGTAAAATTTGTAGCCTCAATTGTAGTTTGAGTTTCCTCGTGGATACTAAATATATCTTTAACTTGACATAATTATGTCAAAAAATAAAAAAATAACTCTTGGTAATAAAAAAAAACATTTGGGCCTGCTTGTGATGGAGGGTCTAAAAACCACTTTAAGGTTTTCTTAAACCAACCGGGGATAAAATACGTGTGGTAGTTGAATGACCCTTTGAAGGATTAAATGATACTATTTAGACCTACTTTTATGATAAAACACACTAATAAATAAGTTTGAACTTTTAAACCCGGTTTGTTTCATAAAAAAATAGTGCCCGACGTGTCCATATATATATATATATACTTGAGGTGACAGATACCTGATATTTAGACCGTGTTTTCTTTATAAAAAACTGCGTCGGAATGTTTGAGAGTTTCAAACCGAGTTTGTTTGTAAATAGAGCCTAAATCCTAAAAAACGTGCATTAGCCCATTTTAGCCTGGTTTACGTGTTTTTCAAAAACCAGGTCTAAATATGAAAGTCTTAGTGTTTTATAGTAGTGTTTCACATATAAATTAACACTAATTTTTTAATTTCTTATAATGAAAAATATTTCTTAATGTTTGCAGACTTGCCAGGCGGTTGTAGGTGATGTAACTATAAGGGCCAATCGGGCACAATACGCAGATTTTACTATTCCCTACCTCAGTTCTGAGGTGTATATGCTTGTGCTTGCTGCACATGATTGGAACCAGACCCTATGGACACTTTTAAGGCCATTTACTAATAGACTATGGATTACAATTGTTTGTGCCTGTATCTTAACCGGAGCCACGCTTGCAATCTTGGAATGCCGTGCTGGCAACCCCAAATTCTCAGGCCCCTTCTATAGACACCTCACAATGGTGTTCTGGTTTCCTATTGCAACATTCTTCTTCCATGAAGGTACTCACTAATACTTACATAGATAATTTAATGTCTATTATATGTACTTTGATTAATGTTATACTTTTTTATTTACCTCTTAGTGTACTAAAGTTTCGATTCTTACCTTTTAATTTACTCAAAAACGTTGTAGTCATACCAAATTATTATTATTATTCAGCCACATCAAAACATCATTGAAATCTACTTCATAATAAGAAGCCTAACATATAAACATTTTATAAAGTCTTTCAAATCGAAAGAGAAATATATTATCTACAATATGCACATCACCTGTTTTAAGATCAAGCAATACACTTACAATCAAAAGATGCCAACTCATCTCCCTGTTTTGAATTCAACATGCGAGTATATATTTACTTTAAAGAAACATATCATAGAAAAAAGTATCTACGAAATTAATTAGTTCACCTTTTTGCAGGAAAGATACTCAACAAGTGCTCTAATGTTGTGCTTGTTGTGTGGCTATGCTTGATATTCATCATACTTCAGATATATACCGCTACTCTGTCCTCTTGGTTAACTCTAGATCAACTGCATCCCAAATTGCCTTCAACATTCGAAAATGTTGGTTATCAAGGTGGTTCCTTTATTAAAGATCTTATAATGCAACAATACAACTGTTCTGGAGAGAATCTATTACCTCTCAACAGCTATGAAGAGTTTAAAAGTGCATTGTCCAATGGAAGTGTTAATGCTGTTTTTGATGAGCTCCCTTATATAGATCTTTTCCTTGCCAAGTATGGGTCTGAATTCACAAAATATGGACCTCTAAATCAGGAATCAGGAATTGCCTTTGTGAGTCTCTTCTATCTCTTTCTTACCCTTTTTGCATGTAAGGATGTGGTAGCTTTTTTCGTTCTCTACTTTTGAACTATTTTCTGGAGAGTACAAGTATTACTTGTTTTTTCTCTTTATCTCAAACAATTAATATAGATTTTCGGATATATTGGACCAATGCATACATATGAAGATGATGAGTATTGTAACTCATAACTATTGAGTAACGATGTTATATTCATAAACTACAAGAAATTATGATGAAACCCTTCAATAAACTTATGTAATCCAACTATTCTGATTAACTTAGACTATTAAAATATAACCACAATGTAGGAGCATCAATAAAGACCCTCTCCAGGTGCTGTGGACTTCTAATACAAACAAACAGCAACAGATCGATAAACTAAAGTAACTAAGTATAAGAATTTTAAACGTAAAACCTAGGCAAAATCCTAGACATCCCCTCACTTGCTTAATTGAGTCGTAACGTTGTCACGTCTAATGGTTTATCATATGTTTCTTTTCCCCTACTAATGCAATGTTCACTCTTATGCACACATATTAGAATAGGTTACCTAGCTAACATCATGTGTTTAATACGACAGGCGTTCCCTCTTGGATCTCCTTTATTGCAGATCATCTCCAAGGCAGTCATTAATGTCACTGATAGTGAAATTATGATGAAAATGAAGAGAGAATATTTAGGGTTCTCTACTCCTAATAAATCACAGCCAAATAGAGCCCTTCCACAAAGTCTTGATGTTCAAAGTTTTATTGGATTGTTTATATTCATGGGAATCGTGACTATTGGCGCTATTATCTCATCCGAAATAACCCTTATGCGGAGAAATAATAAAATTGGAATTGAAGAAGAAGAGGTGAAAGAAAAGGATACAATATAAGGACAGGTTGAGGTTAGGATCCTTGATTAGAATGTATATAACATTGAACTTGTAGATGTATGCATGTATAGTATATATACAGAGGAAACAAACACAAGTGCTTCCATGGCTGTTATTGTGTTGTTTATGTTGATTATGAATATGAAGTTGTTAATATGTACCTATTCTTCAAAGGAGTAAATTAATCCAATAGCAAGTTTTATGTATATAAGGGGCAATTATAATTCACACACTAAAGGATATGTTCATGTTATGTAAACTTTAACTTTCCTTTGTTCATCATAAATACATAAATATTTTGTATGATATGGATATTGAACATGACCACAAAAATTAACTACATATATAACATACAAGTATGTATGAGAAGATATATCACCATACAGTATTTATAGCTCACTAATCACTTAAATAGATGAATACAATCGGCTTAGACCTAAACACTAATTGGACAACACTTATAAATTATATAGTAGAAATTCTTTAGTAGACCTCCGCAGTTAAAGTAGGAGATGTGCAAATGCTCAAACTTCTAACAAATTAAGAAATATTAATAAGTAGTCGTGTGAGTTCTGTATTGAAATATAAATATAGATGGGTCAGATTTGTTGAGTAAATCGCACTCAAGATGCATGAGTGGCATAGCTCTGACATAGGGTATAAGGAGCATGTTTGAGACTATTAACAATGACGCGTTTACCACTAGGCCAAAGGAATTTCTAGTTGGCAATGTGCTACCTCTTTCTTATATTTTGGGTCTTTCTTATATTTTGGGTAGCCTAGATTCCCATATGTCGAATTATTTCGGAGAATTTGTTCCATACCAACATTCTCCCCCCAAACATTTGCCGCAAATGCCTTACACTCATTAGATTTCAACTCGTCACATCCTAAAATTGAATGTTATAAAATGACGCAACAGTTTAGGCATTTAATTCCTAAAATTGAAAATTGTTAAGCTCTCACTTTTAAACTTGAGAGGTTACAAAGAAAAACACTTGGTTTGGTGATATATTATTACATTTGTTTTAATATCATTAATGACACGAATGAAAATGATATATCGATATAAAAGAATGACTACAATAGTCTGCGTGTTTTCAAGTAACATGTCTCTTCTAAACCTACTTTAGAAAGGTGGGATTTATATTGAACCAGTTAGCCTGATTTATAATAAATAAAGGAGTTTATTACACGGATGTCATTTAAGATTTGTTTAAATCACATTTAAAGTCATTTATTTGAAAATTTTGCAAAGTTAGTTCTTAATTTGAAAAACTATACACGGACGGTCATTTAGGCAGCTATCTTTAACAAACATGTCGTTAAACTTATCAAAATGATAATGAATCCATTCTAACATTACATGAATAGTCCTTTAATGAAAAAAATTTCATCAAGTTACATCATAGTCAGCTTAAGCTGAGTAGTCAGATTGAGAACAAAAAATGGAGTTTCTAAGTATGTTTTAGAGACTAGAATGACTTCATAAAGTTAAGAGTATCTATGTCTGTGTACATGTAGAAAACCTAAGGTTTGTTAAAGTTTCAGCTTGACGTGTTTCAAGCGCGTTGAGTAACTCAGCTTAACATGAAAGTAAGCTAGATAAGATTTTAATGTGTTTTAGATCTTTTATTCCCTATATACGATCGGATACGAAGATTCTATAATGAAGAATAAAGTTGAAGACTTAAGATTAAAGATAGAGTTGTCTAAACTATGTATGCGGATGTATAGATGTGTTAGTTTAAGTTAACTTATTAGGATTAGTCTTAGTTGGTTACTTTGGCTATTTATCCGTCGAACAACTATATAGATTAACCTTCTAAAATGTTTAGAGGTGACCTGGTCAATATGTCGTGTACAGAGTTGTTTTGGGATATAATTGTTTTTTGTTCATAGTTAAAAACAACAAAATAAGTTCTAGGAATAAGTTTGTTAGAGAAAGTTGAATTATAATTGGTAAGTTGAATTATAATTTCATTATTGCCTTGTATTGAATGGTTTGATTAATAAAAGGACTCGATTTCAGTTTAATATGTTCATAAAAGTTGAGATGTGTTGTGCTGAAGTATGCCCACTGACGCACGTACATAAATTGATCACTTATGATGATGCATAGGCTTAGTGGGTCACACACCGTTGATGA
This sequence comes from Pulicaria dysenterica, assembly GCA_947179395.2. Taxonomy (NCBI): domain Eukaryota; kingdom Viridiplantae; phylum Streptophyta; class Magnoliopsida; order Asterales; family Asteraceae; genus Pulicaria; species Pulicaria dysenterica. The sequence goes on along the minus strand of OX359296.1, from coordinate 20,587,201 downwards.
ATCTCGACAACAATCAAAGTGGAGGCGCTAAAAGGGTTAAATTGACAAAAGTGTATAATTGGTGGTCCACAAAAATTTCAAGAGTTCATGGTGTGAACTTGTGTTAGACCTGCATGCAACTTTTGATTTTGGCCTCCACTCTCCACCAATGAATGTTAAGCTCAATGATGACTTCTTGGGCGGTCTTGGTGTACTCTAGAGACACATTACAAGTTATAAAAGAGCCCTGCGTTTCATTCCTTGTATTCTCTAGCCACTCCTAAAATACAAACACTTAAACACTTTGGGAGGTGCATTGTTGAGTGTTCTTAGTGAGTAGCTTGGAAGAGGTTTACAAGAGGACTATTTGGTTGATTGTTCTAGGGGTGATTTCAAGAGTTGAAGATCACCAAGGCAAACTAATACTTAGAGCTTGAGCAAATCCGGGGTGGATTTCAATAGAGGAAGGCTACATTGGTTTTATTGTTCATCTTCATCATCAACTTTTTCTTTAGCTTTACAAGAAGGGTATAACTTCTCTTTCTTGGTTTTGCTTATTGCTTAAATTGCATGTAGAGTTGCTATATTTCTTGCGGTTTTATGGCATTGTTGTTTCTAAGTAATATAACCCATAAATAGCAATTATGACTCATTAGAAATGAATATAACTTATACATAGCAAATATGACCCGTTACAAGTGAAGATAACCCATATATATCAATTATGACCCGCTAGAAGTGATTATAACCATTATATAATATTTATGACCTGTTAGAAGTGAATATGACCCATAAATAGCAATTATGACCCGCTAGAAGTGAATATAACTCATAGATACCTATTATGACCCATTACAAGTGAATATAACCCATATCTGTGCATGTGTATGTGGTGATGTCTGTAACTATCCCTTGGAGTAGGCACTAATCATACTTGTAGAAGGTTTATGCCTCATGCTTTTTATATGTCCTTGACGAGGACCCAGTGCCTTTTAAAAAATAGCTGCTTCGTTAATTGAAGTTGGATTGCTTGACGATGCTGAAATTTGAGTTTGTTGAGCAAGCTCACGCACTACAACATTATGTATTTTAGAAAGATGATAAAATAGATTAACATACTTCTAATTCAATATATTTTTAATTTTAAGCAATAAACACTTACATATTGTTCTTCTACTGTTGGGTTGTCCAATCTCCCTTGTTTATTCATGCCAAAATCAGTAAAGACTTGTACTCTACTCTTGTTCTATTTAACAAAGATAACATTAAATATTAGATTATATGTTTTTAAAGCAATAAATACTTACCTTTTTGTAGCGGTCGCTGCTATATGAGCTCGTACCTCCTTGATTTTTGATGATATTCTTTCCACGATTATTATGTTTTGAGTAGAATGATGCACATGTTATTCTATATTGAAAAAGTCTACAGTTTTATTCCAAATATCTATACTCATAACCTCATACCCTCCGGTTATCATCAAACGTTCTTTCGCTTTTGTTTTGCAGCCTCTTTAACGTGAAGTTACCATGTATTCAAGGTCCTCCCTTAATTTACTCAGAGTAGGATCATCATAACCCGTTGAAGATTAAAAATTGCTACATATAGAAAAAAATTTATACTAGTTAAATGTAATTAGAATTAAGTACAAACTATACTTATTTAAATAATTTACCTCAACATGTTGAGACATGGCATTTTTCTCGGCAAGAGAAACATTCTTCCATGAGTCTCTATCTAATGAGATGTCCCACCGGATATACACACCATCCTCCTGTATGAAGAGGTCATGTGTATTGCCAGCAGTAGTGGCAATGGCATCGTCAAATTCAAGTGGGAGAGGCCGCCTCCTGTTACTCTTCCATTTGATGAAGAGAACTAGGTTTTTAGCCTTACCCTAAGACGTGGTTGTACAACTGCAATTATAATTGCAAAATATTATGCATGATAAATTATAAAAAATAGTGAATAAATCATAATAAGACTATTTACCATCCATCTCGTGCTGACCATGATAAACCTTGACCATTTGAAGGTGGTGGATCCTGATAATCATCTCCACCATGGCCTCGGGTCATGGTGTGCTCTAGACTGCGGGGTTTTCTTGTTATAAAATCTTGTGACACAACCTCGTTTTAAATTTATAAAAGCGATGTTACTAAGCAGATACTACATACGACTCAGGCAAGTATAACCTGGTCAATAGCAATATAGACTCGGTAAGACCGGATATCGTTCCACCAGGACAGGAAGCTACCAATACTTAAGTCTCATTGTTGTTTGATCAGCAGAATTAATATAAAAGCAAGTTAAAGAATGAACTAAATTAATCAAGAACTACAGTAACTAACACAGACTAACACCGAAGGCAAACAGCAGGATAACAGATCACTCAGGCTTTCGAATCATCTAGACTAATCATGGCAATAACACAATACAACACATAATATGAAGACTTGAATAGATGGAGCGCATAGCATGCTGTTCTAACACTCAACAAAACCACATTATCATGCACAAATCATCACTCGAGTTATCAAGACTCAGATTCAACACTTAAACATGATTAAGCAAGTAACGACATATCAGAATTTAACTACAGATCCACCAGATCGCGTCCAAATCAAACTACAAAGACAAACATCTTTTCAAATGACATGTCTCGTAGTCTTCAGAACTTAAAAAGGTGTTAAAGTAGTTAAATTAATTAAAAGAAGCAAAAACAACACACTGTGGTAAAAATGCCTCCTACGGCCATAGTAATTTCTTCCTGCGGCCGTAGAAGGTTGAACAGTCCTGAGGCTGTAGGAATTTCTTCCTACGACCGTAGGAACTAATACGACAGAACAGTCAGATCTAACATAAAGGCATTCAACAACAAATTACAAACTAGACTTTAATCTCAGATCATAAACACATGCAAATTGGTACAATGGGGTCACAAACTCCTCTAAACTCAAACCTCACAATTAAGGGATTTTAATATTTAGCCACATGATTACTAAAGATATGAACATGTTAAACTTACCATTTCTAGTAAAGCCAACACTTCTTAAAACATGAATCATGTGATATGCACATTGAACACCAAGACCAGCATAACAAAGGCATACATGTGAGTTCATTTCACCACCTAAACATACCAACAAACATCTTTGTGAATCCTTTAATTATTAGTAGCATGTTTGACCCATGAATACACCAAATGACAAGATTTTCATCTACAATCATAAGGCATGCATAAAACCAACATATGAATAAAATGACCAATAATGGATGAACCTAAAATGATTCAAAACATATCCCAACAATGATATCTAATGACAACCATGCAAGATGTATCATTTCTAATAACAAACATAACATGGAATTAATAAAATCAACCATCATTCTTGAATATCCACATGCTTAAACATGAAGGAGTAATCCTATACACATCACCACACATGAACATGATAAGATTAAACATACTAAGTTGATAAAACACAATTGTATTCAAGATCAAGCATGCATATTTGAATCAAGTCAACATAAAAGTCAAATATATTGCCATAACTAGCCAAGAATCATCTTGGCCCAAGTGAAATGAGTTTAGTTATCCATATACATCAAGATTAGTACTACAACATCTGGATCATATGGGTACATAGTTGAAATCAGAAATGGAAAGAGTATACCCAAGCTAAGCAATGATGAAACTAATGAATCTAAGCTCCAAGATGTTGCTCCAAGCCTTCAAATCCAATCTCTCCACCTTAGAATCACCAAGAAATGTTCTTGGAGTGTTAAGGTGCTTGGGGAGAGTGTTTGGGGGTGTTGGTCCGAAATATGGTAAAAAATTGGACTCCTTAGACAAATGGCAGATTCTGCCATTTAGTGTGTAGTAACAGAACTTCCTACGGCCGTAGGATATATCCTCTACGACTGTAGAGATGGATGGAATGGTGTTTCTCCACACGCAAGATTCTGTCACTCTACTGACACACGCATGAAATCTGTCAGATAATGATGGATGCGCATAAGGTGTTCCTACGGCCGTAGTAAATTCTTTCTGCGGCCGTAGGGTGTCTGGTTAAACCTTCTAGAAGAACAATCTCATACGGCCGTTGGAAATATCTTCTGCGGCCGTAGGGTGGTCTTTTTAACCAATCTTCATCTTTCTTCTATTCTTCTCTTGTTTTTCCCATTTATCTTACTTAAAGCTCTTTTTAACCTGCATGGTGAATGTTAAGTATAATAGATCAATTATAACAAGAATCACCTTGGATTTGGGCTAAGTACGGGGTATTCTAGCATGTAAAACATGCATAAAAACGCATATATCAAACTCCCCACACTTAAGCTTTGCTTGTCCTCAAGCAAACTCTAATGCAGTAGCTAAAACCAACGAATTTCTAAAGGCAGCAAATCAGTGCAAACATGTATCATTCCGACATAGAAGAGATCTAAAAGTATAACAGACAGCCAAACACAGCAACGAAAACAAACTTCCATGAAAAGCAAATTTAACCATGAATAGATAAATTATGACAAGTATCTGACTTCATACCTCACCGGAGATCACTCTAGCACTCAATGTGTATTAGGGTTAAGTGTATAAGTGCATGTGTGCTAGATTGAAGCAAATATTAGCATAAGCTTGATCATAGATCACATCTCCACCAATTAACATAAACATATGCAATTATCAAGAAGACTTTGTTAGGGTTGTAACGTGGCTAGGGATAACGGTAGGAATGGGAATATATAAAAGTGGCTAAAATAGAATCCAGAAATCAAGTTCAAAACCGTTTCAGCTGCTATTATTAAAGGTACACAGAATTTCACAATATTTTTGGCGAGAAAACAGCTCATCAAGTAGAAATGGAATCAGAATTCTCTGAATGACAGCTAACAACCAGGTAATACTGACAAATAACTACTACTCAATGCATGATAGGCTCAAAAATAGCCAAGGAAAGCATGCCAAGTAACTGAATCTCTCATTTTTTTTCTCATTTTCTATTTTTTTTCTTAGATAACTCAGCTGTATACAGCATGAACAGAACAAACCAAGGGACATATGTATTTATCATGTCCCACTAATCAGCGCATGAACAACTGACGAACATAATACAACGGGACTAAGCAGCATGAAACGGGTCAAACTGACTCTGGAAACTTAAAAATAAAATAGACTAAAACAGGATAAACATGGGTAATGAAATGAAAGGTTTAGGCTCAAAGTGGTTAACTAGGGGAAAAATATAGAAATTGGCTAAAACAAAAGTATATAGGCTGAATTGGGGTTTCCTAGTGCTTCTATCACTTAACTGCAACAGTTTAGTTCATGATCTCGACATGCATACTAGTAAGAAAGTTCTACAATCAAAGCAACAATCAACATATAAGTGGGCAATTCCATGAGCTAATCATGTAAGAAATGAAGTGTAGTGGCTCAAATGCTCAGGAATGCATATCAGGTGTGGCTTGTGCAATTGAAGTCAAACAATTGTTAAAACTCAAGTATATGTGCAAAATCTACTTCATACAAGCTGAAATGTCACTTGTTTAAAGTCTATCATGCGAGAAGATCTAAATATGTCCAAAATGATATAATTTTGCGAAAAATTTACGCCTAAATCAAATCAATTCTAAGGTTTAAAGCATAGTTAGCATACAAGAGTTTGCAACAGGACACATAAAAGCAGGCATGTTATATTAATCCCCTCCCCACACTTAAAAGTGTACATTGTCTCCAATGTACTAATAGTAAGCGATAAAGTGCGAGAAAAGACCTTTAGGAACTCCCTGAACAACAATTGTGTCTGCGATTATTAAACTTTGAAGGCGTTGGCTTCCTCCCCACACTTAAGCTGAGCTGCCAAGATTTCACGAATATTCTTGCAAAACAACAACTCAACCAAATGTGAAACATAGAGAGGGACAAAAAATATCACAAGTTATGGCAAGCAAAAGGAACTGAACTACAATAAATATCCAAATATGTACAAGTGTTTTGATGTCATACAGATAGACAAAATAAGTACAAGAACATCAAACACACAAAAAGTGGCATGTACTATAGCAGAACAAACTTGTACAACCAAGCTAATCTAGAACAATACAAATAAAATACTACTAAACTAACTATCCCCAAATAAAACTATGGCGGAGGCGGGTGCTGATGCGGAGGCCCGACTTCATCAGTGAAGTCCCGAAGCCTCTGTGGATAGGCTGGCGGCTGTGGTATCTGCAGTGTAGATGACAAAAGTGTCTGCCACGATGAGCTGCATCATGCTAATCATGTATTGGCGGTGAGCCTCGGCATGTGCAAGCTCAGCCCTCTGAATCTCTTTAGCCTCCTACTGCATCTCAACGAGCTGAGAAACTGATCAATCTATCCTCCCCAGCCTAGCCCTATAATCTCTCGTGTAAACCTGGGCTGGCTGTTGTGGGGGAGGAATATCGTGCTGTGGCGAGCTCGCAAATAGAACCTTGAAAGTAAACTCGGGCTGACCCTGCTCGGGAGCACCTCCACCAGCTCCTCCCTCTGCTGCTGCTCCTCCTGCTGCTCCTCCTGCTGCCTCCTCCTCAACCACCCTCGGTGGCTCCCATACTGTACCGTCCGGGTTGATCAATCTCATCTGATTTCCTATCCTAGCCGCGACTCTCATGCGTTGCAGGACTGCTAAATCTATCGGAACGGCACGGGCTGAGCAGACGAGATCATCAGTAATCTCTCCGGTCAGGAAGGCCATAGCCTCAGCTAAGATAGTCACATACCCCCACCATATATAGCCTGTGAAACATGGGTGGTACGGATTTGGAAAAGAAATCGGGCCAGGCATAGAGCAAGCTAGCAGGGCTGCTGGTGAACCATCGTATACAAGTAGAATAAATCGGTGAAAGTAACTGACCCAGAGGAAGCGCTGTGAGCGGTCATGCTGTGCACAATGGCTCTGTATAGAATACGATGCAGTGGATCCCGGAGCTTCGTGCTCTTAGGCACGCTGGCGGTATTGTACGCGCCAGTGCCAACCTCCTGCCAAAAGGAGATACCGGTAATTGTTGGGATTTCGTGGGCTAGCAGCGGAATCAAAGTACAAGATTTAAAGCCCAAAGTACAACATATCAAATAACAAAATCAAGAAATCCCAAAAGAGGACCAAACTCTATGTTCAATAAATGCAACATGCAAAGAAGAAAGAGGGTTATACCTTTCTCCTTAGCTCCAGAAATCTTCAATCCTCGTGGTGGTGATGCTCCAAGAATGAAACACGGATCAACTATTGAAGTATACCCCGGTAACACGCCAACCTCAAGTGCTAGCAAGCCTTTGTGACACTTCAACTTGAATATCACTCAGGAACAGCAACTAGTGAGACCAAATTCTGGAACTCTCTCTTACAAAACTCTCTTTTAGTCTCAATTAGCACTAAAGAAAGTATATATCTATGTATATTCAAGAAGAGAGCAAAAGAAGTGCATGAGAACTCCTTAAATAAATGTTCCAGATCTCCTATCATCACCCAAATCCGGCCAAAGACGTTATTAGTTGTCACACATGTATTGGATAGCTTTGGAGGTGATTTGACAAAAAACACATGCAGCCGTAGCTGCGCTAACCCTTAGGGTTTAGCGGCGCTAACCCTTTTGAGTTAGAGGCGCTAACGCGACCTGCAAGTGATATGACACAAAGTACATGCAGCCTTAGCGGCGCTAACCGTTAAGGTTTAGCGGCGCTAAAACCTTAACGTTAGCAGCGCTATCACGGCCTGCGATGTCAACTTTTGTCTTTTGCCATATTTGGTCCTTTTACTTTAGTTGCTGTCAGGTTAGACCCCAGTGTATGACCCAATAGGCCCATACAACATTAGCAGCGGTCTAAATGACGTACGTGCATTAGTGGGCATTTTCTAACAGTAATACCCTCCGGCCAATCAATAATACCCTCAATGAATGCCGGAGTATCCAACTCCTCATGAGTATACAGCCCCATATAGACGGCGTACTGCCGTGGAGACAGCTGCCTCTCCGCTCCCAGTAGGCGAAATGTCAGGGCATCCTCCTGCTCAAAGTCCGTGAGCGGAGTAACCAGGTGGATGGTAGAGAAAAACTCCAGGGCAAGCTCGTGGTACACAGCCTCCTGTAGACTAAATAACCGCCGCCACTGTGGACCACAGGCGGCGTCTGCTCGACCTCTGATGTGCAGCTTAGAAAGGTCATCCCAAACAAGATACCTGATGGGCTCGAAACCATGACTGTCAGTGCGTGCCCTCAGGTTATCTCTGTCGATGCGATCCTCCTCACGGTCTAAACGTAAATACGGATGGAGTGCGGCATTAGCTGGCCGCTCGACCGGAACTCTGTCTGGATCAACTAGCCGTGGAAAATGGCGAGGGTCTACACGAGGCTCAGGCGAAGCCTGTCTGCGCGTACGTCTACTCATCCTGAAATGAATATAAGTCTAAGTAAGACGAGCGCAAGATGGTGCTAGACATCCTATCGATCGATACGGGTTTGATTTGGCATGCTATGGTTCCCTGAATGTTGAAAATGTCTAAAAGTCGAATAAGTTTGAAAAACAGTTGAAACAGGGGGTCCCTACGGCCGTAGGATATAGTTAATACGGTCGTACAAGCAACACTAATCAGAAACCCTAAAAAGAGTCCCCACGGCCGTAGTTGTAAGTTCCTACGGTCGTAGGACCAAGTAAGCACAAAACCCTAATAAAACATACTACGGCCGTAGAAGGAAAACAATACGGCCGTAGCGAATTTACGAACAACAGAAAAACGGGCGGCTAGGGTTTTGCTCGAGCGATCGAAATGAGGGCTATAATAATGAAATTAAAGCATGAAATCAAGTACACACGAGATGGAGTCGAAAAACCTTCGGTGGTCATCGAAGATCGTTTTTTAGAGAGAGAGCGTAGAAGAAAGAGAGTAAACATGGGTAAGAGATCTGATAAATTTGTTTATATAAGAAACGTCCTACGGCTGTAGGAATTGTGTACCACGGCCGTAGTGCTTGTGAGACAACCATACGGGCGTACGGGTTATGTACTGCAGCCGTAGGGATCTATTTTCAAGCAGAACCATTTTCTCATCAGAATTTCAATTCAAACAACATTTTGGCGCACTCTACTCTCGATAGGCCTCCGAAAAATGTACGGGGAAGAGTTAAGTAGCACGGAATTGAAAGCACACATCTAGATTAGCGGAAATGCGAACCGAAAGGGAAACGGAAACCCGGAAAGTGGGCATCCGACAAACAGACAGTATGTACAAGTAACACACTATTAGTACGGTGTGCAAGCGAACACTTTAACACGTTGAAATGCGGAGTGTTTTCCTGTCTCTCCAGACAGAATGAGAATTAAAGTGAGAAAACACGATGAGCTATACGGTATGAACATAGGCATGATCTAGGGATTCTAACGGGGCTTCGGCTCGAGTTTGCTTAGTCGGAGACTCACCAACTCCTCAATCATGGCACCAGCGTTACTTTTAGGACGCAAGATCCCCTCGGCTTTCAGCTTATCGGGATATACTCGAAGAGCACTGGCACACTCTGACTCAGATATCGTCGAAAAATTCCTACAAGCGCCCTCATGCAACAGAGCACCACTTCTCCAACATTTCCCTACATATTTAGACGCCTCTTTGCCGCATAGATAGAAGTGCCTCTATGAAATTTGGAAATTTTTTGATTTCTTCTCACTTGTTTCTCAATTCTCCTGATTATATCGCGCTGAATGTCAGAAGGTAGTTGAGTACACAGAAATAGACAAGAAAGGAGAGCACGAGATTCGGAAGAAAGCATATCCAGTTCTTTTAGGTTTGCCGGTAAAAGACCAAACTCACCCCGCTAAGGTGCGGCGGGATGAAGCATCAGAACTTCGCGTTGCTCCTCTTGAATCGGGAGACCAATATACTTCTTAAGTCGGTGACCATTGACCTTGAAAGTTACTCCCTCGGAGTTTGTGATGTCAACAGCACCGTGTGGGTAAACAGTGTGCACAATATATGGACCCGTCCATCTAGACTTCAACTTACCTGGGAAAAGACGAAGACGAGAATTATATAGAAGCACACGATCTGCAGCCTGGAATTTTTTGTCCTTCAGGCGGGAGTCATGGAAAGCTTTCGTCTTTTCCTTGTACATCATGGAATTATCGTAAGCTTGGAACCGTAGTTCATCAAGCTCACTTGACTGAAACAAACGATTATCTGCTGAACTTTTCGAGTCAAAATTAGTGGCTTTCAAAGCCCAGTAAGCTTTGTGCTCAAGTTCAACAGGATGACGACAGGCTTTTCCATAAACCAACCTATACGGTGTAGTACCAATAGGTGTCTTGAAAGCAGTGCGGAACGCCCAAAGTGCGTCGTCTAATTTCTCTGCCCAATCTTTTGGGCTGTTTCCAAAGGTTCTTTCCAGAATTCGTTTAAGACCACGGTTGGTAACTTCGACTTGTCCGCTGGTTTGCGGATGATACGCAGTAGAGAATCGATGAGTAACACCATATCGTTTAAGAACTTTCTCTAACTGTGCGTTGCAGAAATGAGTACCACTATAGCTTATCAGTGCTCTGGGGGTACCAAATCGTAAAAATAATATTTTCATAAATTTACAAACTACCCTTGCGTCGTTTGTAGGCAAGGCTTGTGCCTCAGCCCATTTTGACAGATAATCGACTGCTACAAGGATATATTTGTTTCCGTGTGAACCAGGAAAAGGACACATGAAATCTATTCCCCAGATGTCAAATATTTCACAGACTTGAATTGGATTTTGGGGCATCTCATTTCGGGATGAGATGTTTCCAGATTTCTGGCATGAGTCGCATGATTTTACAAAAAGATGAGCATCCTTGAACAGGGTAGGCCAAAAGAAACCTGCATCAAGGACCTTTTTAGCTGTGTAGCTAGGTCCGTGATGGCCTCCTGTTGGGCCTGCATGGCAGTGCTGAAGGATGTCAACAGCTTCAGAATCACTCACACATCTACGGATGACTTGGTCGGCTCCTAACCGAAACAGATAAGGATCCTCCCAGAAGTAGTATTTAAGCTCGGAGATAAATTTTCTCCTCTGTTGGTGTGTGAGACCTTTGATCATCACCCCTACTGCTAAATAGTTTGCTATGTCAGCGTACTAGATCATCACCCCTGCTGCTAAATAGTTTGCTATGTCAGCGTACTAGGGGATCTCTTCAGTGCTAGTCACGGCGAATAAAAATTCATCAGGGAAGTTATCTTTTATGCTGGACTCAATTAGCACCTCAAGATTTGGATTTTCAAGACGAGAGAGATGGTCAGCAGCCAGATTTTCTGCCCCTTTTTTGTCTTTGATCTCAATGTCAAATTCCTGCAAGAGCAAAATCCACCGAATGAGACGGGGCTTCGCATCTTGCTTTGCGAAGAGATAACGAAGAGCAGAGTGGTCAGTGTAGACCACGGTTTTTGATAACACCAGATAAGATCTGAATTTGTCGAACGGAAAGACTACTGCTAACAATTCCTTCTCAGTGACTGTATAGTTTTCTTGAGCATCAGTCAGTGTCTTGCTGGCGTAATAAATCGGCTGAAAGTGATTATTTATCCGTTGGCCCAAGATAGCACCAACAGCGAAATCACTGGCATCGCACATAAGCTCAAATGGTTGCGACCAATCTGGGCTCTTCAGGATGGGAGCATTTGTCAATTTCTCCTTCAAAAATTTAAATGAGTGATCGCACTCAGGAGAAAAGATGAAAGGAGCGTCTTTCTCAAGGAGATAGGTTAACGGCCGAGTAATTTTCGAAAAATCCTTTATGAAGCGCCGGTAAAACCCTGCGTGTCCGAGAAAGCTTCTAATGGCTTTGACATTGGAGGGTGGAGGTAGCTTTGCAATAACATCGATTTTAGCTTCGTCAACCTCGATTCCCTAAATGGAAATTTTATGACGCAAAACTATACCTTCGCGTACCATAAAATGGCATTTTTCCCAGTTAAGCACAAGGTTAGTTTCTTCACAGCGCGACAACATCTTGTCTAAATTCTGAAGACATGTATCAAAGGAGATTCCAAAGACTGAAAAGTAATCCATGAACACCTCGACACCATCCTCAATCATTTCATGAAATAAAGCCGTCATGCATCGCTGAAATGGTGCAGGAGTGTTACATAACCCAAAAGGCATACGCCGGTAGGGGAAAGTACCATAGGGGCATGTGAAAGTTGTCTTCTATTGGTCCTCCGGTTGGATAGGAATCTGAAAGTATCCGGAGAATCCATCAAGGAAGCAATAAAAGGCGTTTCCAGCCAAACGCTCCAACATTTGGTCGATGAAAGGAAGGGGGAAGTGATCCTTACGTGTGTCATCATTGAGTTTGCGATAATAAATGCACACACACCACCTCGTGACCGTACGAGTTGGGACTAACTCGTTTTTATCGTTCAGAATGACGGTCATTCCTCCATTTTTGGGAACAACCTTGACTGGACTGACCCACGGACTATGAGAGATAGTGTAGATCAAGCCAGCATGCAACAACTTTATAACCTCTTTCTTGCTACCTCTTGCATGTTGGGATTCAAGCGTCTCTGATGCTGCACACACGGCTTATAATTATCCTCCATGAGAATCTTATGTGTGCAGAAGGATGGACTAATCCCCTTAATGTCAGAAATTTTCCATGCAAGGGCAGTTTTGTGATTTTTCAGAACCTGTAATAGCTTACTTTTCTCATCAACAGTAAGGTTAGAAGCTATTATCACAGGCAGCTTAAAATCTTCCTCCAAGAATACATATTCAAGATGGGAAGGAAGTTCTTTGAGTTCAAGACAAGGTGGGTCCACAATAGATGGTCGAGAGGCTGAGCTCTCGGATTTTTCAAGGACCTCGAAAACATCTGAGATAGGTGTCATATCAGGTGGAGTAGTGCTGATTTTCTCATCAGAGACAAGCTTTACCTGCTCTAAATCCAAGACAACCTCATCTAGGATTTGCGTGTCAAATGCATCCTTCTCTAGAGTAGGAACAATGTGATCCACGGTATAACGATGAAAGATATCAATGAAATAAAGAGTGTCATCCTGGCTAGCTGAGTGTTTCATTGAATTTTGGATGTCAAAAGCCACTTCATCCTTATCTACTCGAAGCATAAGCTTTCCGTTGAAAACGTCAATTAATGCTCGAGCAGTGGCTAGGAATGGACGACCAAGAATGAGTGGGACGTTTTTGTCCTCGTCCATATCTAGGATGTCAAAATCCGCAGGAAACACAAATTTGTCAACCTTGACCAAGATGTTTTCGACTATCCCACGTGGATATTTGACAGAACGATCAGCTAGCTGAAGTGACATACGAGTCGGTTTTGGTTCTCCTAGGCCCAGTCTATAAAATACAGAGTATGACATCAAGTTGATACTGGCACCTAGATCAGCTAGAGCGTTGTTAACAGTGAGATTTCCAATCAGACATGGGATTGTAATGCTCCCAGGATTGGTTTTCTTTGCTGGCAACTTATTTTTAAGAATGGCTGAGCACTCCTCGTTTAAAGTCACCAACGACAGGTCGTCCAATTTCTTCTTGTTGCTGAGCAAATCCTTAAGAAATTTGGCATATTTAGGCATCTGTGCGAGTGCCTCAACAAATGGAATGTTCACATGGAGCTGTTTGAATAGCTCTAGAAACTTACCATACTGTTCCTCCATTTTCTCTTTCCTTAATCTTTGGAAGAAAGGAATGGTAGGCTGAAATATTTTGACCGGAGGTTTGACTTGCGCGGTACTGCTGGGTCTAGCCTGTTATGTGCCTCGTTAGAATCCTCCGATTGGACCTGTTTTTCAGTTTCTTTGGATTGAGAGGGAAACGGTGGTGGTACCATGGTCGTCCCACTACGGAAAATGATTGCCTTCACGTGTGCTCTCGGATTGGTATCCGTGTTGCTCGGGAGACCTCCCTGTGGTCGCTCTGACAAGAGCTTAGACATCTGGCCAACATGATTTTCAAGATTTTAAAGTGAAGCTTGTTGATTTCTCATAGTTGCTTCCGTTTGATTGAGTCTAACATCTGTTTGGTTGAAACGCAACTTGGATTGTGCCAGATATTACTTCACAAGATCCTCCAGATTGGAAGATACTGAAGAAGATGATGATGATGCAGATTATTTGGCAGGTGGAGGTTGAGTGTTGTACTGACGTGGTTGCTCATATGGTTGCTGTTAACGATCAAATTGCTGAGGTTGACGATCGTACTGCTGAGGCTGACGTGGTCTCTGTGGGTATGGAATCCCTGGAGGGGGTTTAGTGGTTTGGTTATGATAACTGAAGTTCGCGAGATCCCTCCATGCATGATTATAGTTGGTTGCATTGGGATTATACTGAGACCTCGGCTGGTTAGTAATGAAATCGACTTCCTCTTGAGCAGGAGTTTCATCCTAGCATTGGTCACTAGGATGTGGCCTTGAGCAGAAATTACAAGTAACCTGTTTAGGAGGTGCACACATCTGATCCATTTTCTTCGTTAACTTCTCTACCTGTGTAGAAAGATCATATAAAGCATCCACATTGAAAACTCCACCGTTCTTTGGCAGTTTCAGTCTCGTGGAGGGGTTCCATTGGTAGCTGTTGGTTGCCATATCTTTGATAAGATTATAGCATGCTTGTGGGTCTTTGCTACCCAATGCACCTCCTGCGGCAGCATCTATCATCTGCCGAGTGACAACGGATAAGCCATTATAAAATATGAAAATTTGATTTCATAGCTCGTATCCGTGTGAAGGACATCTCCTCATGAGATACTTATATCTCTCCCAGGCATCATAAAGACTTTCCCCGTCAGTCTGCTAAAACGATGAGATATCATTACGCAGCTTGGCCGTTTTGGCCGGCGGGTAGTATTTAGCTAGAAATTTGGCAACAAGATCATTCCATGTAGCAACGGAATTCACCTGGAGAGAATTAAGCCAAAGCTTGGCTTTGTGTTTGAGAGAAAACGGGAATAAACGCAAGCGAATGGCGTCATCAGTAACACCATTGATTTTGAAAGTATCACAGATTTCGAGAAAAATGCGGATGTGAGTATTAGCATCCTCGTCGAGTAAACCATGAAATTGAACGGAGTTTTGAACCATCTGAATAATGTTTGGTTTGATTTCAAAATTGTTCGCTGCCACCCTAGGTCGAATGATGTTGTTCCGGATGTTGTTGATATCCGGACAAACATAGTCATTGAGTGCCCTAACAGGTGGTGGTGGTCCTTCTTCCGCCATGTTTAGTAAATGTTCTCTTTGGCGTTGGCGTTAACGACGTCGACGTCGTCGAAACTCACGCTCCGGTTCTTGAAAAGGCTCAATTTGTTCAGAATAGAGCAAACTGACAGATGGTGCGAGAAAGAGGTAGAAAAAGCAAGTGACTACCTAATCAGGCATACCTAACTTAAGTAACCAGTAACAAGATCGAATAAACAATTAAACTATTTCTTAGTATTGCCTGTCCCCGGCAGCGGCGCCAAAAACTTGGTGTCTTCTACACTGCGGGTTTTTCTTGTTATAAAATCTTGTGACACAACCTCGTTTTAAATTTATAAAAATGATGTTACTAAGCAAATACTACAAACGACTCAGGAAAGTATAACCTGGTCAATAGCAATATAGACTCGGTAAGACCGGATATCGTTCCACCAGGATAGGAAGCTACCAATACTTAAGTCTCATTGTTGTTTGATCAGCAGAATTAATATAAAAGCAAGTTAAAGAATGAACTAAATTAATCAAGAACTACAGTAACTAACACAGACTAACACCGAAGGCAAACAACAGGATAACAGATCACTCAGGCTTTCGAATCATCTAGACTAATCATGGCAATAACACAATACAACACATAATATGAAGACTTGAATAGATTGAGCGCATAGCATGCTGTTCTAACACTCAACAAAACCACATTATCATGCACAAATCATCACTCGAGTTATCAAGACTCAGATTCAACACTTAAACATGATTAAGCAAGTAACGGCATATCAGAATTTAACTACAGATCCACCAGATCGCGTCCAAATCAAACTACAAAGACAAACATATTTTCAAAGGACATGTCTGGTAGTCTTCAGAACTCAAAAAGGTGTTAAAGTAGTTAAATTAATTAAAACAAGCAAAAACATCACACTGTGGTAAAAATGCCTCCTACGGCCATAGTAATTTCTTCCTGCGGCCGTTGAAGGTTGAACAGTCCTACGGCTGTAGGAATTTCTTCCTGCGGCCGTAGGAACCAATATGACAGAACAGTCAGATCTAACATAAAGACATTCAACAACAAATTACAATCTAGACTTTAATCTCAGATCATAAACACATGCAAATTGGTACAATGGGGTCACAAACTCTTCTAAACTCAAACCTCACAATTAAAGGATTTTAATATTTAGCCACATGATTACTAAAGATATGAACATGTTAAACCTACCATTTCTAGTAAAGCCAACACTTCTTAAAACATGAATCATGTGATAAGCACATTGAACACCAAGACCAGCATAACAAAGGCATACATGTGAGTTCATTTCACCACCTAAACATACCAACAAACATCTTTGTGAATCCTTTAATTATTAGTAGCATGTTTGACCCATGAATACACCAAATGACAAGATTTTCATCTACAATCATAAGGCATGCATAAAACCAACATATGAATAAAATGACCAATAATGGATGAACCTAAAATGATTCAAAACATATCCCAACAATGATATCTAATGACAACCATGCAAGATGTATCATTTCTAATAACAAACATAACATGGAATTAATAAAATCAACCATCATTCTTGAATATCCACATGCTTAAACATGAAGGAGTAATCCTATACACATCACCACACATGAACATGATAAGATTAAACATACTAAGTTGATAAAACACAATTGTATTCAAGATCAAGCATGCATATTTGAATCAAGTCAACATAAAAGTCAAATATATTGCCATAACTAGCCAAGAATCATCTTGGCCCAAGTGAAATGAGTTTAGTTATCCATATACATCAAGATTAGTACTACAACATCTGGATCATATGGGTACATAGTTGAAATCAGAAATGGAAAGAGTATACCCAAGCTAAGCAATGATGAAACTAATGAATCTAAGCTCCAAGATGTTGCTCCAAGCCTTCAAATCCAATCTCTCCACCTTAGAATCACCAAGAAATGTTCTTGGAGTGTTAAGGTGCTTGGGGAGAGTGTTTGGGGGTGTTGGTCCGAAATATGGTAAAAAATTGGACTCCTTAGACAAATGGCAGATTCTGCCATTTAGTGTGTAGTAACAGAACTTCCTACGGCCGTAGGAAGTAGATGGCTGGAACGGTGTTTCTCCAGACGCAAGATTCTGTCACTCAACCGACACACGCAAGAAATTTTTCAGATAATGATGGATGCGGATAAGGTGTTCCTACGGCCGTAGTAAATTCTTTCTGCGGCCGTAGGGTGTTTGGTTAAACCTTCTAGAAGAACAATCTCCTACGGCCGTAGGAAATATCTTCTGCGGCCTAGGGTGGTCTTTTTCACCAATCTTCATCTTTCTTCTATTCTTCCCTTGTTTTGCCCATTTATCTTACTTAAAGCTTTTTTTAACCTGCATGGTGAATGTTAAGTATAATAGATCAATTATAACAAGAATCACCTTGGATTTGGGCTAAGTACGGGGTATTCTAGCATGTAAAACATGCATAAAAACGCATATATCAGGGCATAACATCGTCCATCAACTAAAAGATATATATAGCCTCATAATTAAGTTGAAAGGTAAATAATAGAGAAATACAATTTATTTATTTATAGAATATAAATAACCATAATAAAGGTTTATATTACAAAATAATTACATATAGAATTTTAATGGTTCTCGCCCTCACAGAACTCTGTGTCGCTATTAGACATTTCAGTATCATGATTGGACTCTCTCTTCTTCTAATCACTATCGCGACCAGACACTTCATTCACGGTACGAGTTAGCGGACTTATTCCAATTTCATTTGTCGATTGCACACTTTCAAAGTACTGTGTGAAGAATCACAAGTCTGCAATTAGATGAATAGTTACTATCAATGACGTCGACAATTTCAGCAAAGGCATTGTCAACATCTTCAATGTGGGACTTGTTTATTGGCAAATCCCAAATTTTACGATTATTAACATTTACAATAACCCACCAATGATTATTAATTTGGTCTCCTTGAGAAGGTTCACGGATGTAGAACACTTGTTTATCCTGCGTTGAAAATATGAGTGGATCTTCTTTATCCGATTCTCGTCGCGTGTTGATACTAGTGATATTATCGCGGCCTCTATTTCCGAAATTTCTTGTAGTGACATTATGACAACCATACACAAAAATTTTAAATATCACATACCAAAAGAGGAAGGTGTGACAAGACTCGTGGTTTATTGAATAGACGGGTGAAGGGGATGTTGTTATCAATGGAGGTTGAAGGTAAATATATTTTGTTGGTGGATGGCCATGTGTAACGCCTCTACCCAAAACGTGGGAGGATGGTGAGCATGAAACAGGAGGCTGTGGGTTACATTATTAATGGTGCGGATCACGCACTAACTTTTCCCATTTTTTGGGAAGTGCACGGGCAGGAGAAGCTGTATTGAATAACGTTTGAACCGAATAAAGATGTGACAGAGGCATTGTCAAATTCACCCAGGTGATCACACTGAAAAGATTTAATGTCACGACCAAACTGATTGAGAATGTAAGCACGTAAATGTAAGAGTTTAGAGAAGACATTAGATTTGTTTCGCAAAGGATAAACCCATAGAAAATGAGAGTAGTGAGCTAAAAATAACACATATATTTAATGCCACTAGTGCCCATAATAGGTGATGTCCATACATCAGAATGAATAATTTTAAATGAATTCGAAACAGTAGAATCAAAAAGACTAAATGAGAGTCGAGTGTGGTTGCCAAGTTGACACGCTTGACAAGATAGAGACAATCCTTTATTACAAGAAATATGACAGCTACTATCTAAGACTTTTATGACATGAGGACTGGGGTGGCGGAGCCTTTGATGCCAGACCGATGGAATAGTGTAAAACGCACACACAACATTGAGAGGATAGAGTTCACTAAAGCTGTCACACCAAAGCAAGGTTTGGCGGGTCTGAAGGTTCTTCATATAAAAACCAAACTGATCAAATTTAATCATGTAGGAATTATATTTAGTAAATTGGCGAACATGTTTTTAATAATATTTGGTGTTACAAGTATATGGTGTAGGTGAAGTAGTCGGTGTGTGGTCGGTATGTGTTGGTCTAATGACCTTATTAGTTAAGTTTTGATGAGACAAAGATAAGTTTGTAAGATATGTTCTAAATACAACTTAAAAATAATTATGAAGCTTGATCAGACTGAGCACTTATAGTGTTTCAGACTGAGCATAAGCTGAGTATAAGCTTAGCATATAGTTGATCAGCTTAGACTATATCTTAGTTAGTTTAACAATATGTTTGATAAGCTATGTGTGTCACCTAAGGTATAGGTTGAGTATTAAGCTTGATGCGTTTCGAGCTGAGTGACTCAACGTCTAGACTGAGTTAGCTCAACAGAGTTGCTAAGTAAGTTCTAGCTAACTCTTATGACTTGTAAGGATGAGTTAGTCATTATACATGTTAGTACATGCTTGATTTCGAGTTTGTTCTCGAAGGACTCAGCTTGATGAGTTTCAAGCTGAGTAACTCAGTCAAGATAGTTCGTATGTCGATCTTCACATCTGTTGTGAAGTTGGTAAGTATTCAATCTGTGAATAAATCCTATTTAGAGAGTTAGTTTGTATCTATAATTTGAGTGATTGAGAGATTTGATTTACATTAGGTGTTTACATATCAAGCGTTTCTTACTTGATAGTCATTGTAATCATCTTCTTATTAATGAAAGCATTCGATTTCATGTGGTTTGATTTATGTAACACTTTTTATTGATTCGATCAATTTCCCGCAGAAAGTGTATTCAACCCCCCTTCTACACATTACTTGCTTGTTGATACTCTCACCAAGGGACCAACAGTATGCTAGTGTGACCCGAACTAGTAAGAGGAATAGTAGAACCATTACCAATAATTACATTAGAAAATATGTTCTTATCTAAAATAGACGAGGGTATACATGCGTCGGAGGCTAGTTCTCAGGTGTCCATATACCACAATGAATTTGTTGAATCATTGAGAGAGCAAGTGCTGAATGCTTCCAGAAGAGTGGTGGCTTGATTACTAGTCATAGACGAGAACCAATTCCACGATGGAGGGATCAGTGGTGGCATAGCAGCGGTGAAAGCTTGCTGTGGTGTCGGTGGTGGGCCATGGAGACCAGGCTGCTGAGGTAAGCCGCGGTATTGGCGGTGACCGGGCTAACGGGATTGACTTGTCGGCTACTGTGCTTCAACTATGCCAAATTGTTGCGAGGCATACCGTAAAAACAAGGATACGGCCACAGGTAAAGAGGGGTGGCGGAAGCAGGGGATGTGTGGTGGAAGCAGGTGTCGTGGCCATACCAGAAGCAAGGTGGCGCTCGGAGGGAGGCTGTCACAACGGTTGGTCCCGTTTCAAGGATGGTTGCGGGTGTGAGAGGGACCCGAGGTATCGGTATACTGAACCGAGGGAGAGGAGCACTAGTACAAATCTGCGATTTGGTCACACATAGTCAGAATTAAACGGCCACACATTTGAATATTATGTGACTAAAGGAACAAAAATTAGTTTCCCATTAATAGTTAGCCACTTATGATCTCGGATCGTGTGACCATTCGGAAATGTATAGCCACATATTCGAATATTTATGTGGCTAAAGGTTATAACTATTTATTGGCTGATTATTTAGCCACATATGAATTTGAAAAGCGTGACTAAATGCCATATATGGTCACACACTTGATTTTTTGTGACAAACGTTTGTCACACACTTGAATTACTGTGACAAAATGCCATATATGGTCACATGAAGCAATTGTTTATGTGTCTAAATCATAGATTCGAATTTGTCACACATGTGTTCACTATAGCCAAAATCAGTCACATATGGTGACACAACTTATTATTGTTGGATTATGTGCAGAGATAATTAATGGGTACATTGTATCCAATGTTATAAAAGACTAAAGGGTCACACCACACCCAAATTAGAACAGTTGGAATTTTCCATAATTTTGTGTAGAAATAATTAATCAGTTGGATTAATTATTAGAGAGAAAAATAAATAATTAATCAGTTGAATTAATTATTAGAAAGAAAAAAAATAATAAATAGTTATTTATTATTTAGAGGGAAATTAAATATTAAGTTTAATATTTAACGGACCAGTTAATTAATGGTTAATTAATTAACTAGTAAAGTCCAGGGGGTCAAAGTGCAAGGAATGAAACTTCAATTAAAGTCATGTGTTTTAATTGAACGGGCTTGGGCTTAAATGAGGTTTAAGTATTTAAACCTAGATAAAGCTCATTTTATCATTAAGCATTCTATATTGAAACAAGGAAAAACCCTAGCCTCCTCCCTACTCCCTCTGCGTCGACCTCTCTCTCTCTCCCTCTCCCTCTCGTCGACTTCGAACAAACACCCAAAGGGTGTTTTTCGGTTTGCTTTGTGTCGAGCCACACACACGCACGTGGTTTTGTGTGTCATTCGGGTAATTCCAGGAGCGGTCTAGCAGCCAGTTCATTGGTGGTGCAGTAGTGGTGGACTAACTTTAGCAATCCCAATATCACAAGAGGTATTGTTTTTCTAAACCTTTTATCTGGATTGTTGTTAAGAAACTGATATGATCATTAGTAAGATCCTAACCCTTTTGGGGTTTAAAGGGTTGTGTTCAATCTTTTTCCGCTTTAGGATTAAGCCAGTAGAATCAAACCCACGGCTTGACCACTTTGTGTCATAAGGTGGTTTGGTCAGATGAAAACCCTTCAGTGGTATCAGAGCCTCGGCTCTATGAACTATATTTTCTGGTTTATCTGTTTTAGATTAAAGGTTTGTTCTTGATCCCCTACTTGCTTCTAGTGATTTTCAAAAATCAAGAAGGGCAACAAAACAGTTTGTTTTTGTTACCTAGTTATTAAAAGCTTTAATCCTATTGATCAGAAAGTTTAAACAGTTAGTTTGAATGGTTGAAGGATTACAACTTTTAAGGAAACAAGTTTTAAATGAAGATAAATTAAACAGTTTGTTTAATTGATAGAAACCTAGTTAATCTAGTTGTTTGATTCGTTTAAATTATATCATCATCTTCTTCATCTTGTTTTCTCCTTGTATAAATCAAAAACCAAAGGGATAAGAAAATCAAGTTTCTGTTTTTCTAAAATATAAAAGGTTTAACTTTAAATCAGATAAGTTTAAACAAGTTTTCTGTTTAAATGGTTAAAAGATAAATCTTTTATCTAAAAACTGATCTTAACCAGTTTTTTAAACAAGTTTTTGTTTAAGCGTTAAAATCTAGTTTTTAGAATTATTAATTATTAATGGAACGTTTTTTAGGTCACGTTAATAATTAAATGTTTTTAGAATTATTAATTATTAATGGAACGTTTTTTAGGTCACGTTAATAATTAAATGTTTTGGTTTTTGATTAAATACAGTTTTTAATGAGGGTATTAAAACTAGTTAGTTTTAATAGATTAAAAGGGATTAGGATTTAAAAATCTTTCTTTTTGTTTTAATCAAAAACCATAACCACCAGCGCCGGCGGCGACGGCCCAGGTGCGGCGGTCGCAGGTCGACTGCAGCCGGGTTCTCGGCCCACGTGGTTTTCGGCCCAAAGGATTCTCGGCCCAGGTGGGTTTCGGCCCAAGGGGTTCTCGGCCCAGGTGGGGTTCGGCCCAAGGGGTTCTCGGCCGAGGTGGGTTTCGGCCCGAGGGATTCTTGGCTGAGGTGGGTTTCGGCCCGAGGTTAGACGGTCCAAAAGCTTTTCTGTTAAATACAAAAATATTATTAATTTTAAGTGTTAAAATTAATAAAGTTTTATATAAACTAATATTATATATATTTTAATTAGTTTAGTCAAAATATATATAATTCTTGGATGTTTTGTTTATCATGTCCAGTTGAGACATTATAAATAAACTCTAAAAAGGGTTAGTTTATATAAGTAGAATCAAACAAGATGATGCTATTTAAATTATGATCAATTTTGTCGTGTTTGAGTTTTTAGGTAAAACTAGTAAAAACTCGACATAGGATTTATTCAAGTTTTTGAATAAGGTTATGTTTTTCAAAGTTTATTGAAAAACTGTTTTTGATCAAGTTAATTTAAACAATTTAGATGATTATAATTCTCATTTTTGATTAATAGTTATTAGTCAAAAAGGTAGATGAGAATAGTTAAACGAATCAGGTTCCGTGTTTTTTCGCTTTTATATATTTACTGCATGGTTGTTGGTTATGTATATTTATTGCGTGGTTGTGATATATAGCTATAGTTCTGCCGACTTAGGACTCGCTTTTATTCTTCTTCTTTTGTTTTTGGTTTTGGGAAGGCCTGGATGCCAATTACAATCCCTTTTTCAATTGTAATCTTGTACTGGTTCGGGGTGGCTTGCGTGCCACTTACAACCCCTTTTATTACTATAATTGTAATAGTAGTAGTTATAGTTTTGTCCCATAATCAAGACGGAGTTCAAGAAGATTTCTAAGATGATGGCTTGCACAGTGCTCGGGTACTTCGGAGGAGGTGTCAAGGCAAGTGGGAGCAATGCATCATGAAGGCGAATCCAAGTCCTTTTGTGCTTAGGATTGACCCTAGGATTAGTTGGCAAAACTATAGGTTTTATCCATTTTATCCGTATGGTTGTGATCCTTTTTATGCTTATTCATTTTGTATGTGATGCTGTGAAAAGAGTTTTAATAATAGGTAATTATTAAACAGAGAAAAACCACGATTTATGACAAACTAGAATACGACTTCAGCTTGTTAGTCGTGTTAGTTAAATTTTTTAAATTTAAAGTTTTGTCAAGGTTATAAGTTTGGAACTTATAAAGCCGTTTTGTGCACCTAGTATAGGTACACATGTAAATCGCATTTTTATAACAGCTAGTTTTAAAATGGTTTTTCAAAAACTGGAAAATTAAGTTTTTCTTTTTAACTTAGTTATAAAACCCAAGAAAATCTTAGATCAGTGTGCTACCCATCTAATGGTACACCTTTGTTGTTAAACGGTACTCGGGTGTCGGAAGTGCCCAAACCTTGGGCATCCGGCTTCTAACCATTGCGGCAAATGATATGAAAGATTCTGCGATATTCTGGAGTCCTGGCCCGAATTCATACTGTCTTAGGTGGTGCGATCTATTTTGATGATTGATAACTGCGTTTTTATACATTTTTATATACCGAAACGTCCCCATTCTTAACCCATTTCTACGGTTATTTATCCAATTAATGAACTAATATGTTAATAATTCACCATACAGGCTTAAAAGAGCTTAACATGAGAAACATTGACGAATTCCGCGAAAAATCGAGCAAAAGTGAAGGTTTTGAAAAAATAGGGCCTTACGGCCGCAAGGGATTTCCCTTACGGCCGCAAGGACCCCCCGCACCAATTATTGCCCCGAATCTTCATTTATTGCGTTGTCAGGCCTCGATAATTAAATTCGGCGTGGAATCTTTGACTTTGTGGTCCCTTGCGGCCGCAAGGGATATGCTAACGGCCGCAAGGACCCCGTGGAGCAATTTATTTAAACAGAATTCTGCTAGAAAATTAGGGGGCTGGACAATGGCTTAACTTGGCTTGGCCTTTGGTCTTGTCCCAGATTATCACCCTCTAAACACTCTCCCATGACCCTTAACACTCCAGCACCATTCCATGGTGATTTCCAAAGGAGGAGAGCTTGCTAGGAGGCTTAAAAGAACACTTGGAAGATTGGATTTTGAAGCCAAAGTGCATATGATTCTGGAATTGCTTGGTATAATCATTTTATCTTCTGTTCTAATTCGTGTACCATGTATTCCAGATGTTGTTGTACTTAAATTTGATGTAGCTTGACTTATTTCACTTGGGCCAAGAAGATTTTTGGTTAGTTATGGCAATATATTTGACTTTTATGTTGACTTGATGATATCAAGCTTGTTAAATTTAGAATAAATATGTGTTTAATCATATATGGTATGTTCAATCTGCTCATGTGTATGTGTACAATATATGTTAGGATAACTCCTTCATATATTTGCATATGGATATTCAAGAATGTATGCTAAAATTATGAAATGCTATGTTAGTTTGTTATTAGAAATGATACAATCTTGCATGGTTGAATGAAGATAGCATTTTTGAGACATGTTTCAGATTTATTAAGATCTGTCCATGTTAATCATTTTGTTCATATTGTAGTTTTATGCATGTCTTAATATCATAGATGAAAATCTAGTTGTTTTGACTTTATTAACGGGTCAAACAAGCTTTAAAATGCATGATTAATTCACAATCTGTTATTGGGTATGTTAATTGTGGAAATGAACTCATTGGTATGCCATGAAGATTCTGTTGTAAGAGTCCCTAGTGCCTATTCACATGTGTTATGCTTGAAATGTGTTAATTCACTAGAAATGGTGTGTTAACATGATTATATGTTCAGAAATGCATGTGGCTTAATCTTGAATCACAGTTATGATTTGAGTTCTGCTGAGTTTGTGACTTCATAGTGCCCATTTACAGGTATCTATGATCTTAGATGAAAATCTAGGTTGTCTGTGTTGTTGGATTTGTTTGTGCAAAAATATGACAGACTATCAGATGAGCCTCACGGCCGCAAGCAGAAATGCTTACGGCCGTAAGCCAGATGAACCTTACAACCGCAAGGAGAAATCTTTAGGGCCATAAGACCCTCTGTCTAGTCAGTGTGCTGTTTTTGGTTGTACGGATTGTTTTTAATCATTTTGACACTTTTTTGAGTTCCGATGACTGCTGGATATATTATTTGAAAATATGTATATTTATGTAGTTTGACTTTTACTTAACTTGGTGAAATTGTGGTTGAATTATAGTCTTTATTTGTATTCTAAGTGAAAACGTGGATACATTATACTTGCTTTGTCATATTTTGAATGCTTAGATCAGCATATTGAGAACTCGAGTGTTGGTTTATTGCATGATAATATGATTTTTCTTAGATGTAGAAAAGTATGCTCCATGCTTAATCTTCGTCATATCTTCATATTATTGTCGTATTTATTGCCGTGACCGGTTCGGATGAATCGAAAGCCCGAGTGAATATTTGTCCTTATGTTCCATCCGGTGTTAATCCGTTCTATCCTTGTAATATATTTATTTATCTTGTCTAGTTTAATTTAGTTGTAGTTTATCTTGTCTATCCCCCGTATCATTATCTTGATCAAACAACGACGATGGTAGAGTAAGATACCCTGTCCCGGTGGAATGACAACCCCAGTCTCGAATACTTACCGCTATACTATACCTACGCATACACATCATCTTTTGGCGCCGCTGCCCGGGGACAGGAAATATCGGGAAATACCTAGTTGTTGGCTTGATCTTTTATTTGTTTACTTATCTGTTTTATGTTGTTTTTCAGTTTCGCGCAAATAATCCACATATCAACGCGTTATAGTGTTCGCTTACACACCATACTAATAGTGTGTTGTACATACGCATCTGTTTTATTTTCATGCCATAAATTTTAACCTTGTGATTGAGTTGTTGTTTGCAAGTTGCGCTTCAACTTAAGTGTGGGGAAGACGCCACCATTGCCGATTCAGGGAGTTTCTCACATCTCTTTTCTCGCACTTCGTACTATATAATTGTTATTATGCATTGTTGGTACATTGAGGACAATGTACAATTTTAAGTGTGGGGACAAGATCATTAGTATGCTTGCTATGCTTTTACATGTTCTTTTGACAACTTATGTTCGCAATTAAATCTTTTAAGTAAATTTTGGTAGAAATTTTTCACAAAATTATATCCTTTTGGACATGTTTAGATCCTCTCGCATGATAAATTATAAGCTAGTAACATGATGTGGATGTTGTTGTATTTAACTTTCATGAAGTTGATTTAGCGCAAGTATTTAAGTTTTGACAAATGTTTGACTTCAATTGCACAATCCACACCTGACACTTGCATTACTGAGCATTTGAGCCTCAACATTTCATTTCTATATAATTAGCTCATGGAATTGCACACATATATGCTGATTGTTGCTTTGATTGTAGAAGTTGCTCACAATATGCACGACAAGATCATGAACTAAACTATTGCAATTAAATGAAAGAAGCATTAGGAAACCCATTTTAGCCTAAACACTTTTATTTTTAGCCAAATTTTACATGTTATCCCCTAATAAACCACTTTGAGCCTTAACCTTTCGTTTCATCACCCATGTAATTCATGTTTTTGTATTCATTTTATTTTTAAGTTTTCAGAATCATTTTTATCCATTTCTTGCTGCTTAGTTGTATAATCTGTTCTTATATCTTTAGTTGTTCATGCACCGATCAGCGGGATATGAAAAGATAATATCCTTGGTCTATCCGTTGCATGCAGCTGATCCCAGAAAATCCAAAAAAATCATAAAACCACAAAAAATCCATAAAATTTTAGAAAACCGAAAAAACAGAAAACTCAGTTGTTTGACGTACCTTTCTTTGGATATTTTTGAGGTTGTCATACATTAAGTGGTAGTTTCTTACACAGTATTACCCGAGTGTTAGCCATCATTTAGAAGATTCTGATTCCATTACAACTTGATGAACTGTATTCTCAACAAAAATATTGTGATATTCCTGTTTATTAGTTCAATAAAAGCAGCTTAGATGATTCTTAATCTGATTTCTGAATTCCTTATTTTAGCCACTTTTATATCCCCATTCCTACCCTTTAACCACAACCAAGTTACAACCCAAACAAAGACTTCTTGATAATTGCATATGTTTATGTTAATTGGTGGAGATGTGATATGTGATCAAGCTTATGCTAATCATTGTTTCAATCTAGCACAATGCACTTATACAAAATGCCAATACACATCGAGTGCATGAGTGACCACCCGGTGAGGTATGAAGTCAAGTGCTTGTTGAAACTCATCTATGCATGCTTGATCTACTTTGTAATTATCGAATAAATGAAAGTTTATCCTCGTTACTCCGTTTATTTATATATTATGTTTTTAGATCTTTTATTTTTCGGAATTATACATTTTTACACTAATTATTGCCAATTGAACTTTTCTGAATTTATCGCTACATTAGAGATTGCTTGAGGACAAGCAAAGGTTAAGTGTGGGGATGTGATAACTGCGTTTTTATACATGTTTTATATACCGAAACATCCCCATTCTTAACCCATTTCTATGGTGATTTGTCCAATTAATGATCTTATATGTTAATAATTCATCATACAGGCTTAAAAGAGCTTGACATGAGAAACATGGACGAATCCCGCGAAAAATCGAGCAAAAATGAAGGTTTTGTAAAAATAGGGCCTTACGGCCGCAAGGGATTTCCCTTACGGCCGCAAGGACCCGCCGCCCCAATTATTGCCCCGATTCTTCATCTATTAAGTTGTCTGGCCTCGGTAATTAAATTCGGCGTGGAATCTTTGACTTTGTGGTCCCTTGCGGCCGCCAGGGATATGCTTACGGCCGTAAGGACCCCCGTGCAACAATTTTTTTAAACAGAATTCTGCTAGAAAATTAGGGGGCTGGACAATGGCTTAACTTGGCTTGGCCTTTGGTCTTGTCCCAGATTATCACCCTGTAAACACTCTCCCATGACCCTTAACACTCCAGCACCATTCCATGGTGATTTCCAATGGAGGAGAGCTTGCTAGGAGGCTTAAAAGGACACTTGGAAGATTGGATTTTGAAGCCAAAGTGCATATGATTCTGGAATTGCTTGGTATAATCATTTTATCTTCTGTTCTAATTCGTGTACCATTTATTCCAGATGTTGTTGTACTTAAATTTTAATGTAGCTTGACTTATTTCACTTGGACCAAGATGATTCTTGGTTAGTTATGGCAATATATTTGACTTTTATGTTGACTTGATGATATCAAGCTTGTTAAATTCAGAATAAATATGTGTTTAATCATATATGGTATGTTCAATCTGCTCATGTGTATGTGTAGAATATCTGTTAGGATAACTTCTTCATATCTTTTCATATGGGTATTCAAGAATGTATGCTAAAATTATGAAATGCTATGTTAGTTTGTTATTAGAAATGATACAATCTTGCATGGTTGAATGAAGATAGCAATTTTGAGACATGTTTCAGATTTATTAAGATCTGTCCATGTTAATCTTTTTGTTCATATTGTGGTTTTATGCATGTCTTAATATCATAGATGAAAATCTAGTTATTTTGACTTTATTAACGGGTCAAACAAGCTTTAAAATGCATGATTAATTCACAATCTGTTCTTGGGTATGTTAATTGTGGAAATGAACTCATTGGTATGCCATGAAGATTCTGTTGTAAGAGTCCCTAGTGCCTATTCACATGTGTTATGCTTGAAATGTGTTAATTCAAGTAGAAATGGTGTGTTAACATGATTATATGTTTAGAAATGCATGTGGCTTAATCTTGAATCACAGTTATGATTTGAGTTTTGCTGAGTTTGTGACTTCATAGTGCCCAATTACAAGTATCTATGATCTTAGATGAAAATCTAGGTTATATGTGTTGTTGGATTTGTTTGTGCAAAAATATGACAAACTGTCAGATGTGCCTTACGGCCGCAAGCAGAAATGCTTACGGCCGTAAGCCAGATGAGCCTTACAACCGCAAGGAGAAATCCTTAGGGCCGTAAGACCCTCTGTCTAGTCAGTGTGCTATTTTTGGTTGTACGGATTGTTTTTAATCATTTTGACACCTTTTTGAGTTCCGATGACTGCTGGATATATTATTTGAAAAGATGTATATTTATGTAGTTTGACTTTTACTTAACTCGGTGAAATTGTGGTTGAATTATACTCTTTATTTGTATCCTAAGTGAAAACGTGGATACATTATACTTGCTTTGTCAAATTTTGAATGCTTAGATCAGCATATTGAGAACTCGAGTGTTGGTTTATTGCATGATAATATTATATTGCTTAGAAGTAGAACAGTATGCTCCATGCTTAATCTTCGTCATATCTTCATATTATTGTCGTATTTATTGCCGTGACCGGTTCGGATGAATCGAAAGCCCGAGTGAATATTTGTCCTTATGTTCCATCCGGTGTTAATCCGTTCTATCCTTGTAATATATTTATTTATCTTGTCTAGTTTAATTTAGTTGTAGTTTATCTTGTCTATCCCCCGTATCATTATCTTGATCAAACAACGACGATGGTAGAGTAAGGTACCCTGTCCCGGTGGAATGACAACCCCAGTCTCGAATACTTACCGCTATACTATACCTACGCATACACATCATCTTTTGGCGCCGCTGCCCGGGGACAGGAAATATCGGGAAATACCTAGTTGTTGGCTTGATCTTTTATTTGTTTACTTATCTGTTTTATGTTGTTTTTCAGTTTCGCGCAAATAATCCACATATCAACGCGTTATAGTGTTCGCTTACACACCATACTAATAGTGTGTTGTACATACGCATCTGTTTTATTTTCATGCCATAAATTTTAACCTTGTGATTGAGTTGTTGTTTGCAAGTTGCGCTTCAACTTAAGTGTGGGGAAGACGCCACCATTGCCGATTCAGGGAGTTTCTCACATCTCTTTTCTCGCACTTCGTACTATATAATTGTTATTATGCATTGTTGGTACATTGAGGACAATGTACAATTTTAAGTGTGGGGACAAGATCATTAGTATGCTTGCTATGCTTTTACATGTTCTTTTGACAACTTATGTTCGCAATTAAATCTTTTAAGTAAATTTTGGTAGAAATTTTTCACAAAATTATATCCTTTTGGACATGTTTAGATCCTCTCGCATGATAAATTATAAGCTAGTAACATGATGAGGATGTTGTTGTATTTAACTTTCATGAAGTTGATTTAGCGCAAGTATTTAAGTTTTGACAAATGTTTGACTTCAATTGCACAATCCACACCTGACACTTGCATTACTGAGCATTTGAGCCTCAACATTTCATTTCTATATAATTAGCTCATGGAATTGCACACATATATGCTGATTGTTGCTTTGATTGTAGAAGTTGCTCACAATATGCACGACAAGATCATGAACTAAACTATTGCAATTAAATGAAAGAAGCATTAGGAAACCCATTTTAGCCTAAACACTTTTATTTTTAGCCAAATTTTACATGTTATCCCCTAATAAACCACTTTGAGCCTTAACCTTTCGTTTCATCACCCATGTAATTCATGTTTTTGTATTCATTTTATTTTTAAGTTTTCAGAATCATTTTTATCCATTTCTTGCTGCTTAGTTGTATAATCTGTTCTTATATCTTTAGTTGTTCATGCACCGATCAGCGGGATATGAAAAGATAATATCCTTGGTCTATCCGTTGCATGCAGCTGATCCCAGAAAATCCAAAAAAATCATAAAACCACAAAAAATCCATAAAATTTTAGAAAACCGAAAAAACAGAAAACTCAGTTGTTTGACGTACCTTTCTTTGGATATTTTTGAGGTTGTCATACATTAAGTGGTAGTTTCTTACACAGTATTACCCGAGTGTTAGCCATCATTTAGAAGATTCTGATTCCATTACAACTTGATGAACTGTATTCTCAACAAAAATATTGTGATATTCCTGTTTATTAGTTCAATAAAAGCAGCTTAGATGATTCTTAATCTGATTTCTGGATTCTATTTTAGCCACTTTTAAATATCCTTATTCCTACCCTTTAACCACGTCCAAGTTACAACCCAAATAAAGACTTCTTGATAATTGCATATGTTTATGTTAATTGGTGGAGATGTGATATGTGATCAAGCTTATGCTAATCATTGTTTCAATCTAGCACAATGCACTTATACAAAATGCCAATACACATCGAGTGCATGAGTGACCACCCGGTGATGTATGAAGTCAAGTGCTTGTTGAAACTCATCTATGCATGCTTGATCTACTTTGTAATTATCGAATAAATGAAAGTTTATCCTCGTTACTCCGTTTATTTATATATTATGTTTTTAGATCTTTTATTTTTCGGAATTATACATTTTTACACTAATTATTGCCAATTGAACTTTTCTGAATTTATCGCTACATTAGAGATTGCTTGAGGACAAGCAAAGGTTAAGTGTGGGGATGTGATAACTGCGTTTTTATACATGTTTTATATACCGAAACATCCCCATTCTTAACCCATTTCTATGGTGATTTGTCCAATTAATGATCTTATATGTTAATAATTCATCATACAGGCTTAAAAGAGCTTGACATGAGAAACATGGACGAATCCCGCGAAAAATCGAGCAAAAATGAAGGTTTTGTAAAAATAGGGCCTTACGGCCGCAAGGGATTTCCCTTACGGCCGCAAGGACCCGCCGCCCCAATTATTGCCCCGATTCTTCATCTATTAAGTTGTCTGGCCTCGGTAATTAAATTCGGCGTGGAATCTTTGACTTTGTGGTCCCTTGCGGCCGCCAGGGATATGCTTACGGCCGTAAGGACCCCCGTGCAACAATTTTTTTAAACAGAATTCTGCTAGAAAATTAGGGGGCTGGACAATGGCTTAACTTGGCTTGGCCTTTGGTCTTGTCCCAGATTATCACCCTGTAAACACTCTCCCATGACCCTTAACACTCCAGCACCATTCCATGGTGATTTCCAATGGAGGAGAGCTTGCTAGGAGGCTTAAAAGGACACTTGGAAGATTGGATTTTGAAGCCAAAGTGCATATGATTCTGGAATTGCTTGGTATAATCATTTTATCTTCTGTTCTAATTCGTGTACCATTTATTCCAGATGTTGTTGTACTTAAATTTTAATGTAGCTTGACTTATTTCACTTGGACCAAGATGATTCTTGGTTAGTTATGGCAATATATTTGACTTTTATGTTGACTTGATGATATCAAGCTTGTTAAATTCAGAATAAATATGTGTTTAATCATATATGGTATGTTCAATCTGCTCATGTGTATGTGTAGAATATCTGTTAGGATAACTTCTTCATATCTTTTCATATGGGTATTCAAGAATGTATGCTAAAATTATGAAATGCTATGTTAGTTTGTTATTAGAAATGATACAATCTTGCATGGTTGAATGAAGATAGCAATTTTGAGACATGTTTCAGATTTATTAAGATCTGTCCATGTTAATCTTTTTGTTCATATTGTGGTTTTATGCATGTCTTAATATCATAGATGAAAATCTAGTTATTTTGACTTTATTAACGGGTCAAACAAGCTTTAAAATGCATGATTAATTCACAATCTGTTCTTGGGTATGTTAATTGTGGAAATGAACTCATTGGTATGCCATGAAGATTCTGTTGTAAGAGTCCCTAGTGCCTATTCACATGTGTTATGCTTGAAATGTGTTAATTCAAGTAGAAATGGTGTGTTAACATGATTATATGTTTAGAAATGCATGTGGCTTAATCTTGAATCACAGTTATGATTTGAGTTTTGCTGAGTTTGTGACTTCATAGTGCCCAATTACAAGTATCTATGATCTTAGATGAAAATCTAGGTTATATGTGTTGTTGGATTTGTTTGTGCAAAAATATGACAAACTGTCAGATGTGCCTTACGGCCGCAAGCAGAAATGCTTACGGCCGTAAGCCAGATGAGCCTTACAACCGCAAGGAGAAATCCTTAGGGCCGTAAGACCCTCTGTCTAGTCAGTGTGCTATTTTTGGTTGTACGGATTGTTTTTAATCATTTTGACACCTTTTTGAGTTCCGATGACTGCTGGATATATTATTTGAAAAGATGTATATTTATGTAGTTTGACTTTTACTTAACTCGGTGAAATTGTGGTTGAATTATACTCTTTATTTGTATCCTAAGTGAAAACGTGGATACATTATACTTGCTTTGTCATATTTTGAATGCTTAGATCAGCATATTGAGAACTCGAGTGTTGGTTTATTGCATGATAATATTATATTGCTTAGAAGTAGAACAGTATGCTCCATGCTTAATCTTCGTCATATCTTCATATTATTGTCGTATTTATTGCCGTGACCGGTTCGGATGAATCGAAAGCCCGAGTGAATAATTGTCCTTATGTTCCATCCGGTGTTAATCCGTTCTATCCTTGTAATATATTTATTTATCTTGTCTAGTTTAATTTAGTTGTAGTTTATCTTGTCTATCCCCCGTATCATTATCTTGATCAAACAACGACGATGGTAGAGTAAGGTACCCTGTCCCGGTGGAATGAAAACCCCAGTCTCGAATACTTACCGCTATACTATACCTACGCATACACATCATCTTTTGGCGCCGCTGCCCGGGGACAGGAAATATCGGGAAATACCTAGTTGTTGGCTTGATCTTTTATTTGTTTACTTATCTGTTTTATGTTGTTTTTCAGTTTCGCGCAAATAATCCACATTTCAACGCGTTATAGTGTTCGCTTACACACCATACTAATAGTGTGTTGTACATACGCATCTGTTTTATTTTCATGCCATAAATTTTAACCTTGTGATTGAGTTGTTGTTTGCAAGTTGCGCTTCAACTTAAGTGTGGGGAAGACGCCACCATTGCCGATTCAGGGAGTTTCTCACATCTCTTTTCTCGCACTTCGTACTATATAATTGTTATTATGCATTGTTGGTACATTGAGGACAATGTACAATTTTAAGTGTGGGGACAAGATCATTAGTATGCTTGCTATGCTTTTACATGTTCTTTTGACAACTTATGTTCGCAATTAAATCTTTTAAGTAAATTTTGGTAGAAATTTTTCACAAAATTATATCCTTTTGGACATGTTTAGATCCTCTCGCATGATAAATTATAAGCTAGTAACATGATGAGGATGTTGTTGTATTTAACTTTCATGAAGTTGATTTAGCGCAAGTATTTAAGTTTTGACAAATGTTTGACTTCAATTGCACAATCCACACCTGACACTTGCATTACTGAGCATTTGAGCCTCAACATTTCATTTCTATATAATTAGCTCATGGAATTGCACACATATATGCTGATTGTTGCTTTGATTGTAGAAGTTGCTCACAATATGCACGACAAGATCATGAACTAAACTATTGCAATTAAATGAAAGAAGCATTAGGAAACCCATTTTAGCCTAAACACTTTTATTTTTAGCCAAATTTTACATGTTATCCCCTAATAAACCACTTTGAGCCTTAACCTTTCGTTTCATCACCCATGTAATTCATGTTTTTGTATTCATTTTATTTTTAAGTTTTCAGAATCATTTTTATCCATTTCTTGCTGCTTAGTTGTATAATCTGTTCTTATATCTTTAGTTGTTCATGCACCGATCAGCGGGATATGAAAAGATAATATCCTTGGTCTATCCGTTGCATGCAGCTGATCCCAGAAAATCCAAAAAAATCATAAAACCACAAAAAATCCATAAAATTTTAGAAAACCGAAAAAACAGAAAACTCAGTTGTTTGACGTACCATTCTTTGGATATTTTTGAGGTTGTCATACATTAAGTGGTAGTTTTTTACACAGTATTACCCGAGTGTTAGCCATCATTTAGAAGATTCTGATTCCATTACAACTTGATGAACTGTATTCTCAACAAAAATATTGTGATATTCCTGTTTATTAGTTCAATAAAAGCAGCTTAGATGATTCTTAATCTGATTTCTGGATTCTATTTTAGCCACTTTTAAATATCCTTATTCCTACCCTTTAACCACGTCCAAGTTACAACCCAAATAAAGACTTCTTGATAATTGCATATGTTTATGTTAATTGGTGGAGATGTGATATGTGATCAAGCTTATGCTAATCATTGTTTCAATCTAGCACAATGCACTTATACAAAATGCCAATACACATCGAGTGCATGAGTGACCACCCGGTGAGGTATGAAGTCAAGTGCTTGTTGAAACTCATCTATGC
This sequence comes from Pulicaria dysenterica, assembly GCA_947179395.2. NCBI lineage: Eukaryota > Viridiplantae > Streptophyta > Magnoliopsida > Asterales > Asteraceae > Pulicaria > Pulicaria dysenterica. The sequence continues at coordinate 20,551,254 of OX359296.1, read as the reverse complement.
ATGCTTGATCTACTTTGTAATTATCGAATAAATGAAAGTTTATCCTCGTTACTCCGTTTATTTATATATTATGTTTTTAGATCTTTTATTTTTCGGAATTATACATTTTTGCACTAATTATTGCCAATTGAACTTTTCTGAATTTATCGCTACATTAGAGATTGCTTGAGGACAAGCAAAGGTTAAGTGTGGGGATGTGATAACTTGGTTTTTATACATGTTTTATATACCGAAACATCCCCATTCTTAACCCATTTCTATGGTGATTTGTCCAATTAATGATCTTATTTGTTAATAATTCATCATACAGGCTTAAAAGAGCTTGACATGAGAAACATGGACGAATCCCGCGAAAAATCGAGCAAAAATGAAGGTTTTGTAAAAATAGGGCCTTACGGCCGCAAGGGATTTCCCTTACGGCCGCAAGGACCCCCCGCCCCAATTATAGCCCCGAATCTTCATCTATTAAGTTGTCTGGCCTCGGTAATTAAATTCGGCGTGGAATCTTTGACTTTGTGGTCCCTTGCGGCCGCCAGGGATATGCTTACGGCCGTAAGGACCCCCGTGCAACAATTTTTTTAAACAGAATTCTGCTAGAAAATTTAGGGGGCTGGACAATGGCTTAACTTGGCTTGGCCTTTGGTCTTGTCCGAGATTATCACCCTGTAAACACTCTCCCATGACCCTTAACACTCCAGCACCATTCCATGGTGATTTCTAATGGAGGAGAGCTTGCTAGGAGGCTTAAAAGGACACTTGGAAGATTGGATTTTGAAGCCAAAGTGCATATGATTCTGGAATTGCTTTGTATAATCATTTTATCTTCTGTTCTAATTCGTGTACCATTTATTCCAGATGTTGTTGTACTTAAATTTGATGTAGCTTGACTTATTTCACTTGGACCAAGATGATTCTTGGTTAGTTATGGCAATATATTTGACTTTTATGTTGACTTGATGATATCAAGCTTGTTAAATTCAGAATAAATATGTGTTTAATCATATATGGTATGTTCAATCTGCTCATGTGCATGTGTAGAATATCTGTTAGGATAACTCCTTCATATCTTTTCATATCGGTATTCAAGAATGTATGCTAAAATTATGAAATGCTATGTTAGTTTGTTATTAGAAATGATACAATCTTGCATGGTTGAATGAAGATAGCAATTTTGAGACATGTTTCAGATTTATTAAGATCTGTCCATGTTAATCATTTTGTTCATATTGTGGTTTTATGCATGTCTTAATATCATAGATGAAAATCTAGTTATTTTGACTTTATTAACGGGTCAAACAAGCTTTAAAATGTATGATTAATTCACAATCTGTTCTTGGGTATGTTAATTGTGGAAATGAACTCATTGGTATGCCATGAAGATTCTGTTGTAAGAGTCCCTAGTGCCTATTCACATGTGTTATGCTTGAAATGTGTTAATTCAAGTAGAAATGGTGTGTTAACATGATTATATGTTTAGAAATGCATGTGGCTTAATCTTGAATCACAGTTATGATTTGAGTTCTGCTGAGTTTGTGACTTCATAGTGCCCAATTACAAGTATCTATGATCTTAGATGAAAATCTAGGTTATATGTGTTGTTGGATTTGTTTGTGCAAAAATATGACAAACTGTCAGATGTGCCTTACGGCCGCAAGCAGAAATGCTTACGGCCGTAAGCCAGATGAGCCTTACAACCGCAAGGAGAAATCCTTAGGGCCGTAAGACCCTCTGTCTAGTCAGTGTGCTATTTTTGGTTGTACGGATTGTTTTTAATCATTTTGACACCTTTTTGAGTTCCGATGACTGCTGGATATATTATTTGAAAAGATGTATATTTATGTAGTTTGACTTTTGCTTAACTCGGTGAAATTGTGGTTGAATTATAGTCTTAATTTGTATCCGATGTGAAAACGTGGATACATTATACTTGCTTTGTCATATTTTGAATGCTTAGATCAACATATTGAGAACTCGAGTGTTGGTTTATTGCATGATAATATGATATTGCTTAGAAGTAGAACAGTATGCTCCATGCTTAATCTTCGTCATATCTTCATATTATTGTCGTATTTATTGCCGTGACCGGTTCGGATGAATCGAAAGCCCGAGTGAATATTTGTCCTTATGTTCCATCCGGTGTTAATCCGTTCTATCCTTGTAATATATTTATTTATCTTGTCTAGTTTAATTTAGTTGTAGTTTATCTTGTCTATCCCCCGTATCATTATCTTGATCAAACAACGACGATGGTAGAGTAAGGTACCCTGTCCCGGTGGAATGACAACCCCGGTCTCGAATACTTACCGCTATACTATACCTACACATACACATCATCTTTTGGCGCCGCTGCCGGGGACAGGAAATATCGGGAAATACCTAGTTGTTGGGTTGATCTTTTATTTGTTTACTTATCTGTTTTATGTTGTTTTTCAGTTACGCGCAAATAATCCGCATTTCAACGCGTTATAGTGTTCGCTTACACACCATACTAATAGTGTGTTGTAAATATGCATCTGTTTTATTTTCATGCCATAAATTTTAACCTTGTGATTGAGTTGTTGTTTGCTAGTTGCGCTTCAACTTAAGTGTGGGGAAGACGCCACCATTGCCGATTCAGGGAGTTTCTCACATCTCTTTTCTCGCACTTCGTACTATATAATTGTTATTATGCATTGTTGGTACATTGAGGACAATGTACAATTTTAAGTGTGGGGACAAGATCATTAGTATGCTTGCTATGCTTTTATATGTTCTTTTGACAACTTATGTTCGCAATTAAATCTTTTAAGTAAATTTTGGTAGAAATTTTTCACAAAATTATATCCTTTTGGACATGTTTAGATCCTCTCGCATGATAAATTATAAGCTAGTAACACGATGAGGATGTTGTTGTATTTAACTTTCATGAAGTTGATTTAGCGCAAGTATTTAAGTTTTGACAAATGTTTGACTTCAATTGCACAATCCACACCTGACACTTGCATTACTGAGCATTTGAGCCTCAACATTTCATTTCTATATATTTAGCTCATGGAATTGCACACATATATGCTGATTGTTGCTTTGATTGTAGAAGTTGCTCACAATATGCACGTCAAGATCATGAACTAAACTATTGCAATTAAATGAAAGAAGCATTAGGAAACCCATTTTAGCCTAAACACTTTTATTTTTAGCCAATTTTTACATGTTATCCCCTAGTAAACCACTTTGAGCCTTAACCTTTCGTTTCATCACCCATGAAATTCATGTTTTTGTATTCATTTTATTTTTAAGTTTTCAGAATCATCTTTATCCATTTCTTGCTGATTAGTTGTATAATCTGTTCTTATATCTTCAGTTGTTCATGCACCGATCAGCGGGACATGAAAAGATAATATCCTTGGTCTATCCGTTGCATGCAGCTGATCCCAGAAAATCGAAAAAAATCATAAAACCCCAAAAAATCCATAAAATTTTAGAAAACCGAAAAAAGAGAAAACTCAGTTGTTTGACGTACCTTTCTTTGGATATTTTTGAGGTTGTCATACATTAAGTGGTAGTTTTTTACTCAGTATTACCCGAGTGTTAGCCATCATTAAGAAGATTCTGATTCCATTACAACTTGATGAACTGTATTCTCAACAAAAATATTGTGATATTCCTGTTTATTAGTTCAATAAAAGCAGCTTAGATGATTCTTAATCTGATTTCTGGATTCTATTTTAGCCACTTTTAAATATCCTTATTCCTACCCTTTAACCACATCCATGTTACAACCCAAATAAAGACTTCTTGATAATTGCATATGTTTATGTTAATTGGTGGAGATGTGATATGTGATCAAGCTTATGCTAATCGTTGTTTCAATCTAGCACAATGCACTTATACACAATGCCAATACACATCGAGTGCATGAGTGACCACCCGGTGAGGTATGAAGTCAAGTGCTTGTTGAAACTCATCTATGCATGCTTGATCTACTTTGTAATTATCGAATAAATGAAAGTTTATCCTCGTTAGTCCGTTTATTTATTTATTATGTTTTTAGATCTTTTATTTTTCGGAATTATACATTTTTGCACTAATTATTGCCAATTGAACTTTTCTGAATTTATTGCTACATTAGAGTTTGCTTGAGGACAAGCAAAGGTTAAGTGTGGGGATGTGATAACTGCGTTTTTATACATGTTTTATATACCGAAACATCCTTAGTCTTAACCCATTTCTATGGTGATTTGTCCAATTAATGATCTTATATGTTAATAATTCATCATACAGGCTTAAAAGAGCTTAACATGAGAAGCATGGATGAATCCCGCGAAAAATCGAGCAAAAATGAAGGTTTTGTAAAAATAGGGCCTTACGGCCGCAAGGACCCCCTACACTAATTATTGCCCCGACTCTTCATTTATTGCGTTGTCAGGCCTTGGTAATTAAATTCGGCATAGAATCTTTGACTTTATGGTCCCTTGCGGCCGCAAGGACCCCCGTGCAGCAATTTATTTAAACAAAATTCTGCGAGAAAATTAGGGGGCTGGACAATGGCTTAACTTGGCTCGGCCTTTGGTCTTGTCCCGGATTATCACCCTCTAAACACTCTCCCATGACCCTTAACACTCCAGCACCATTCCATTGTGATTTCCAAAGGAGGAGAGCTTGCTAGGAGGCTTGGAAGAACACTTGGAAGCTTGGAATTTGAAGCCAACATGCATATGATTCTGGAATTGCTTGGTATAATCATTTTATCTTCTGTTCTAATTCGTGTACCATGTATTCTAGATGTTGTTGTACTTAAAATTGATGTAGCTTGACTTATTTCAATTGGGCCAAGATGATTCTTGGTTAGTTATGCAAATATATTTGACTTTTATGTTGACTTGATGATATCAAGCTTGTTAAATTCAGAATAAATATGTGTTTAATCATATATGGTATGTTCAATCTGCTCATGTGCATGTGTAGAAATATGTTAGGATAACTCCTTCATATCTTTGGATATGGATATTCAAGAATGTATGCTAAAATTTTGAAATGCTAACTTGGTTTGTTATTAGAAATGATACAATCTTGCATGGTTGAATGAAGATAGCATTTTTGAGACTTGTTTCAGATTTATTAAGATATGTCCATGTTAATCATTTTGTTCATATTCTGGGTTTATGCATGTCTTAATATCATAGATGAAAATCTAGTTATTTTGACTTTATTAACGGGTCAAACAAGCTTTAAAATGCATGATTAATTCACAATCTGTTCTTGGGTATGTTAATTGTGGAAATGAACTCATTGGTATGCCATGAAGATTCTGTTGTAAGAGTCCCTATTGCCAATTCACATGTGTTATGCTTGAAATATGTTAATTCAACTAGAAATGGTGTGTTAACATGATTATATGTTTCGAAGTGCATGTGGCTTAATCTTGAATCACAGTTATGATTTGAGTTCTGCTGAGTTTGTGACTTCATAGTGCCCATTTACATCTATGATCTTAGATGAAAATATAGGTTGTATGTGTTGTTGGATTTGTTTATGCAAAAATATGACAAACTGTCAGATGAGCCTTATGGCCGCAAGCAGAAATGCTTACGGGCGTAAGCCACATGAGCCTTACTGCCGCAAGGAGAAATCCTTACAGCCGTAAGACCCTCTGTCTAGTCAGTGTGCTGTTTTTGGTTGTACGGGCTGTTTTTAACCATTTTGACACCTTTTTGAGTTCCGATGACTGCTGGATATATTATTTGAAAAGATGTATATTTATATAGTTTGACTTTTACTTAACTCGGTGAAATTGTGGTTGAATTATAGTCTTTATTTGTATCCTAAGTGAAAACGTGGATACATTCAACTTGCTTTGTCATATTTTGAATGCTTAAATAAGCATATTGAGAACTCGAGTGTTGGTTTATTGCATGATAATATGATTTAGCTTAGAAGTAGAACAGTATGCTCCATGCTTAATCTTCGTCATATCTTCATATTATTGTCGTATTTATCCCCCGTATCATTATCTTTATCAAACAACAACGATGGTAGAGTAAGATACCTTGTCCCCGTGGAACGACAACCCCACTCTCGAATACTTACCGCTATACTATACCTACGCATACACATCGATAATAATTGGGAGTCCGGGCCCAAAATGCACCAGAGTAGAGTTAAACATACTAGACTAGGTTTAAGTGCTCTACGATGTTCTAGGAGTCGCACCAGCTAGGTACGATTGGTACAAGGTGTTACCTACCAGAAATAGCATGACTTGGCGGGAAGTGACCAAACCTTGCATCAAGTATATGAAATTGTTGGGAAAATGATCTCATCAGTTAATATTTGATGAGACAAAGTTAAGTTTGTAAGATGTGTTCTACATATAACTTAAACATAATTATGAAGATTAGTCAGACTGAACACTTATAGTAATTCAGACTGAGTATAAGTTGAGCATATGTTCGATCAGCTTAGACTATATATTAGTAAGATTATTAATATGTTTGATAAGCTGTGTGTGTAAACTAAGATATATATTGAGTTTCAGCTTGATGAGTTTCAAGCTGAGCGACTCAGCGTGAAGACTGAGTCAGATCAACAGAGTTACTAAATATGTTTTAGTTAATTCTTTAGAATTCTAAGGAAGAGTTAATAATTATACATGTTAGTCCATGTTTGAATTCGGGTTTGTTCTCGAAGAACTCAGCTTGATGAGTTTCAAGCTGAGTAACTCAGCCTGACTAAAGAATTCACTCTAAGAGAATTTAAATGTGTTTTAAATTCTGTTTTAACTCTCTATATCTACGGCGCGGATAAGAAGACTCCAGAATCAAGATTGAAGATTGAAGACTCAAGATAAGAAGATTCAAGATTCAAGATTCCAAGCTATCCGATAGTTAGTTAGCAAATTAGGATTAGTCCAGTTTGTTAGGAACCGTAGCAACAGGATTATAAATACTTATCTCCTGATAAGTTTAGAGGTACGGCTACAACTACGAAAACAACTAAGTGTTGCAGAGCCAAAAAACCTCACCTCACCGTATGCGTTACGATTCATGAATCACTGTTTGTCAGTTCAACATGATCAAGATATTCACAGATTTCCAAGCTATTCATGTGTTCGAATAATCACATTAGTTGTGATATTGGTAAGTTATCAATCTGTGTAAATCCTGTTTAGATAGTCGTTAGTATCTATAATCATAAGTTGATTATAGATAGCTAAGTTTGAAAGATTGAGATATTTATATTAGGTGTTTACATATCAAGATTTGCTTACTTGATAGAGTCTGTAATCATCTTCTTATTAATGAAAAGCAAAGCATTCGACTGTGGTTTGATTTACTATGTGTAACACTTTATTTTGATTTGTACAATTTTCGCAGAAAGTGTTTTCAACCCCCCTTCTACACACCTGTTGCTTGTTGTTATTCTCACCAAGGGACCAACAACTGGTATCAGAGCAGGCTGAACAATTTCATAAGTTGAAAGTTCAAGATTCTGAGAAAGTTTACAATGTCTAAAAGCAATAATACTTCAAACTTTCCACAGATGTCTGCCAAAGGCTGTCCCATATTTGATGGATCTGACTATCCTATGTGGAAGTTCAGAGCCATGCTCTTCCTCAAGTCCATTGACAATCGTATGTTCGATGTCATTACAAAAGGACCTATAATCCCCAAGATCTCTGCTGTTGTCAGTGATACATCCACTGATAAAACAAACAAGAGCGAAAAAGAGGTAAATAAGCCTGTTGCATCCTGGACAGATGAAGATTGGAAACTATTCAATTTGGATGACAAGGCTAAAAGTGTTCTGGAAAATGCCCTTACTAACGAGATCTTGCACACAGTGACTGGGTGTCAATCTGCAAAAGAGATCTGGGATAATCTAAGTGTTACATATGAGGGCATAGATCTGGTCAAACAGCAAAAGATAAACCATCTGAACAGATCATATGAAAACTTCTTTTCAAAGAAGAATGAAACTTTGGCTGATGTGTTTACCAGGTTTCATTGCTTGATTAACGACCTGCTAAGTGTAGGCATTAAGAAGGATGAAGGTGAACTCGTGCTAAAGTTTATGGATGTGTTACCAGAAAGGTTCAATGAAGTGACCACAGCACTGAGGGCTGGAGGAACATTGCATTTGTATAACCTGCAGTCCATTTATGGGTTCTTGCTAAATAATGAACAAATCACTGAACACAAAAGAACTTCTCAACAACAACTCAAGGAGTCTTTGGATAAAACTGAAGTTGCATTGGTTGCATAGAAAAACAAGAAAAGTTCCAAGGCACTAGTTCTTGAATCTGAGACTGAGTCAGAATCTCAAGCTGACCACTCAGACTCAGACTCGGGTGATACTGATGATGTTCAGACTATCACTGAGCAGATGGCCATGCTAGCCAGACGTTTAAGAAAAGCTCAACGGGGAAGAGGAAGATCTAACATCGGCAAAGGTAAGAGTTCCTTTGATCCCAAGAAGGCTATGTGCTTTAATTGTCAGAAGAAGGGACACATTACTACTGAGTGCAGATTAAAGAAGGAAGAATCAACATCAGTTGCTGATAAGAATGCTTACAGAGCTGACAAATACAAGAAGAAATATAATCAGCTCAAGAAAGGAAAGCCAGAAGACAAACCCAGCGCAAAAGGATTATATGCTGAAACCTGGGATACTGAATCATCTACTTCAGATGATGATGTATGTCTAATGGCTCAAGAAGATGAAGAGTTTGAAATTGACGAAGCTGATTATGGTTAGTCTGAGTCAACTTTTGAAGCTAACATGAAGGAAGCTGAGGAAAACAGCAAGCTCCGTGATTGGGATCCTGCTTCCATGTATAAGGTTAGTAATTTCAACTCTTACACCGATGAAGAAAAGGGTCTTGCTTTTGATTATCTGCTGAATGATTTCAAGACCATCCTTAAGTCTCAAAAGGACCTTAAAGCTGAGATAGCTAAACTGAAGAATGAGATCAAGGAAAATAAATCTCTCATTGATGTTGGTAAGAAAGCACAATGTGATCTTGAATGCCAAAGGCACATTAACAAAATTCTAAGTAAAGAACTTCAGGAAGCTAAAGACAAAGCTAACCAACTTCAAAAGGTCACTGAGTCTTGGTGTAAGTCATCAAAGCTTGCTGAAAAGTGCATAAACCAAAAAATTCCTAAACAGGTAAAAGTTGTGCTTGGAGGTGACTATCAAACAGCAGCTTATGTAGCTGATGATGAGATAGCAAGTACAGATTCTGAGGAGGATAGACAACTGATTGAGTCTCAGAAGTCAGTCTCAAAGAAAATACATGATCCAAACTTGAAATACAATATGTTTATGAAAGCTAAAGATCATGAAAATGAGTGCTCAACATCCAAACAGCATGGAAAGTCTGTGCTGGAAAGATTAAGCACTCAGCCTAATCAAAGAACTTCAGTCATAGAAAGGATTAATCCAAATCCTTTCAAAAGACAGCATTCTCTATATGGCTCGGAGAAAAGTTACAAGAATAGGAAGACCACTGTAAGTCAGAGGTCAAATTACAATAATGGTAAGTCAAAAGTTGTAGATCTTGGTAAGTCCAAGAAGATCAACAGTGGTAAGTCCAAACCTGTTGAAACTAGTGAGTCCAGTAGTCATGACAAAGGTAAGTCCAAGGTCATGGACAAGAAGTCTGTTAGTCAAGCTCCTAATCAAAAGGATAACAAACAAAGATCTGACAAAGGTAAGTCCAAATTCAGTGAGCACCAAGTGAATCAACTTGCTAAGAAAGTTGAAAAGTTATCCACCACATATAATCCTAAGACTGAGAGCAAGTTCTCACAAGGATTATTAGACACTCTACCTCCTGTAATCATTAGAAGAAGGAGATGCTACAAGTGCAGAAGTAGAGGTCATGAGGCTAGGGATTGTGATATTGAAATCTCAAGGCCTGAACAAGAACAGACTGATCATCTCACACAGGACTCAACTCCTGCTCAAGCTGAACAGATAGTTCAACAAGATGAAGTTGCTAAGTGCTCCTCATCTGAACCCACCAAGAAGTGGGTTCCCAAAAAAAACTAATGTGTTTAGTTTTCATATCATGTGAGGGTTCAAGTAAATGGTACTTGGATAGTGGATGCTCAAGGCACATGATCAGGTGGAAAGGACTTCTTAGTGATTTCCAAGAAGATGAAGGTCCTAAAGTAACTTTTGGAGACAACTCCCATGGAAGAACTAAAGGCTATGGGAAGATGCAAGCTGGCAAGGTCACTTCCCAGAAAGTTGCATATGTCAAAGGTCTCAAACACAACCTGATTCGTATCAGTCAATTGTGTGATGAAGACAATATAGTTACTTTTAGGAAGAAAGCAGGAACAATATATAATGCTAAGGGAAAGCCTGTATTAATAGCTAAAAGAGAAAGAGATGTGTATCTACTTGATCTTAATTATGTTGATCCCTATACTGAAACCTGCTTGTATTCTGAATAAATTGTTAGTCTCTGGATTACGAAAGAGTTAGTCTCTGGATTACCAAAGATCACATTTGTCAAGAATAAATTGTGTTTAGCTTGTGAACAAGGGAAACACCAAAAAGGGTCATTTAAATCAAAGCAAAATTTTTCAATAACAGACCCACTGTATATGTTGCATATGGATATGTTTCGACCCATAACTACTCCAAGCCTAAGTGGCAAGAAGTACACACTGGTGACAGTAGAGGAGGTTTCAAGATTCACCTGAGTAATATTCCTTAAAGCCAAAAGTGATGCTGCCCTGGAGATAATCAGTTTATCAAACATGAAGAGTTGCAGAAATGTTTGTCTGTAAAGCAACTCAGAAGTGATCATGGGACATAGTTCAGAAACTCAACCCTTGAAAACTTTTGTTAACAAAAAGGGATATTACAAAATTTCTCATCTGTCAGAACTTCACAACAAAATGGAGTTGCTAAAAGGAGAAATAGAACCTTAATTGAGGCTGCTAGAATAATGCTATGTGAGGTAGGATTGAAACTCTATTCTTAGGATGAAGCTATTAGTACAGCTTGCTATACCCAAAATAGATCAATCATTGTCAAAAGATATGGAAAGACGTCATATGAGATGTATAAGTCTAGAAAGCCTAATATAGGTTATTTCCATATCTTTGGTTCAAAATGCTATGTGCTGAATCAAAGAGATCAGCTCCATAAGTTGGAACCTAAAGCTTTTCTTGGAATATTCGTTGGTTATTCCTCAATCTCCAAGTCTTATAAAATATATAATACAAGGAGAAAGGCCATAGAAGAGTCAATACATGTCTCTTTTGATGAAGACTGTTTTGATCAAGCTGATAAGAGTCAAGCTGACATAGTCAGTTTGAGTGAGCTTGAAAGGCCTAAGGAAACCAACTTATCAAATCCTATGTATGTCATAGGAGATGATAGTGATGATGATGTGTGTTCATCAAAGAAATCATCACAAACTCCAAGGGATTCTCAAGCTGAGAAGGATGATGTGTTCATCAACCCCTTAGAAGCTGAAGTCACTCAGACTGAGGATCTCATTGATCATCCGTTTGTTGACAATGCTGCTGTTGAGACTGAGGAGATAAGCTTACCTCAGAGCTCTCAACACCACTCAGATCCAGAACCAGACTCTCCTACTACAACATTCAAATTCCTCAAAGATCATCCTCAAGATCAAATTATTGGAAATGTCTAAGAGAGGGTCATGACCAGATTCAAGGCTACAGCTAATTACGCTAAACACTTTGGTTTCCTATCCCAAATGGAACCAAAGAAGACTGAAGAAGCCTTAGAAGATGAGGATTGGATTAAAGCTATGCAAGAGGAATTGAATGAATTTGAGAGAAATAAAGTCTGGAGCCTTGTCCCTGCCCCCAAAGATCATTCAATTATAGGTACTAAGTGGGTCTATAGAAATAAAATAGACAAGGATGGAGTGATAGTTAGGAACAAAGCCAAGTTGGTAGCACAAGGGTATAAGCAAGAAGAAGGAATTGATTATGATGAGACCTTTGACCTTGTTGCTAGAATTGAAGCGATAAGGCTGTTCCTGGCTTATGCAGCATATAAAGACTTCAAAGTCTATCAAATGGATGTGAAATGTTCTTTCTTAAATGGAAAACTTCAGCAGGAAGTCTATGTGAAACAACCTCCTGGCTTTGTCAGTTCAAAGTTTCCACATCATGTCTATAAGTTGGACAAGGCTTTGTATGGTCTTAAACAAGCTCCAAGAGCTTGGTATGATACTCTGTCCACTTATCTACTATCAATGGATTTCACAAGAGGTAGTATAGATAAGACACTCTTTATTAGAAAGAGTAAAGGACAGATGATTCTTGTACAAATCTATGTAGATGACATTATCTTTGGTTCTACCGATGAATCTCTTTGTGAGAGGTTTTCCAAAATAATGTCACAAATGAACAAGATGAGTATGATGGGTGAGATGACTTATTTCCTAGGCCTACAAATTCAACAAAATCCTGATGGAATATTCATCAATCAAAGCAAGTACGTTCTTGATTTGATAAAGAAATATGGTTTTGATTCAAGTTTAACCATGAAAACACCCATGTCACTAGCTGTCAAGCTGAGTAAAGACTCAGATGGTAAGTCTGTGTGTCAGTCTACCTATAGAGGAATGATAGGTTCATTGCTCTATTTGACAACTAGTAGACCTGATATCATGTTTGCTACATGTGTTTGTGCAATATATCAGGCATATCCTAAAGAATCACATCTTCAAGCTGTGAAAAGGATCTTTAGGTACCTTAAAGGTACACCAAATCTAGGTCTTTGGTATCTAAAGGACTCTGGGTTTGAGTTAGTTGGTTTTTCAAATGCTGACTATACTGAGTGCAAGTTAGATAGAAAATCAACAACTGGAAGTTGTCAACTACTTGGAGTCAAGTTAGTAAGCTGGACCAGTAAGAAACAGAACTCAGTGGCTACTTCAACTGCTGAAGCTGAATATGTTGCAGCAGGAAGCTGTTGTGTTCAAATCCTATGGATGCAGCATCAGCTTCAAGACTTTGGCATGAGTTTCAAGAAAACTCCTATCTTCTATGATAACCAAAGTGCTATAGCCATAACTTACAATCTAGTCTTCCACTGAAGAACCAAGCACATTGAAATTACACATCACTTCATAAGGGACATCGTGGAAAAAGGTAAAGTTGAAATTAAATTTATCTCCACTGATGACCAATTAGCGGATATCTTTACTAAACCACTTGATGAGAAGAGGTTTATGTATCTGCTAAGTGAATTGGGTATGCTCAACCCATAGCTAAGTGTCTAAAATCTGAGTTTTTAGTTTGACAGAGACTAAGTGTTTTAAGCTAAGTGCACAGTTTATAAATAAGTTTTCATAAACTGTATAACATGTCAAGCTGAATGATGAGTTCACACGTTTGGTGAGTTCCAAACATATTTTAACTACTCAGTGTGGTTTAAATATATAGTTTGAGTTAGTGTCAAACAAAATGACTAAGTGTCATTGAGCCTGAGCTGTGTGCTCTATTCAAGCTGAGTTTCATTCTCAAGCTGAGTGCTTGACTTAGGCTGAGTGATTAGTTCCTCAGCTTGGTGTGTCCAGACTATGATTTAATTACTAAGTGTCATTACTTCATGTGTCAATGTGTATTTGAGTTAGTCTCAAATCGCATCGTATATCAATTGTGTATTGGTATAATTAAACAGTGTTTATAATATTATTATCAATTAATTCTATTATTTTACACTTGTATCCGTTGGAAAATGATGTGTTTCTAACCTCTAACTGTTACATCAAGCCGTAATTTTTACGGTGTAACGGATAAAAAGAGACTTCAATGGTAACTTTTCTCTCTCCTCAGAAAGGTATATATACCGATCATAACCGGTTTAGAGAAGTTTACGCTTACAACTCTGACTTTTCATCTTCTAAAATACCTTTCGCAAACAACCACAAATTGCTCAGTGCAATTCCTCGTTTCATCGCTCATGAAACCCTAAATCGCTCAGTGCGAATTCAGTATCGCTCAGTACGACATAAATTGCTCAGTGCAAATAGAACAGTTACTTAGTGTAATCTTCTAATTTCAATGATGGACGGGACCGTTCTGAATCTTAGTGACAGAATGGTAAGGAGTGCTACGTTCAAGAACAACGGATTGCCGCTGATCAAAATCAACAATCAGCGTGTCTACCTTGCAATCCCTCAACACAAAATTAACAGAGGATACGAACCATGGGTAAACTATATTCGTAAATGTCCATTGGCTTTTGCTTTCACTGGAGCACCTTTACATGTGGTTCCTCAGCATCTGCTCGAGTTTTGGTATACGTGTGTCAATGACCAAAACAACGACGTAGTTCGGGGCACAGTGCTGAATGGGGAGAGCATGATTACTCTCACTGTAGACTGGCTAAGGGAGGTTCTTCAACTTCCTCAATCTGATGCGTTCGAGCCTGTGGTGAAGAGGCAGGTGGCAAGGTCAGTCCTACCCAGAATGGGTCACCCGCAGACAGAGGGTGTTATCAAAAAGGCCACCTTTCCAACCAGTTGGGGCTTCATGGTTTCCACAATGATTCGTTCACTAGGAACTAAGGTTGGAGGATTGGACCAGGTGAACAAGTTCGAGATGCAGCTGCTGTACAACATATACGTGCACACAATTTGGATTATGCTCAGCTCATCTTCAACGAACTCAGTGTCCAAGTGATGAAGACCACAAGGGATCTTCATGTACCTTTCATAAGGTACTTGTCATTGGCATTTGAAGCCGTGCTGGGGGCAGCACTCTATGAAGCTGATCAAGATGTGTTCCTGTTTCCTACACTCAGCCCCAAGATGTTCAACAATGACATCTTCCCAGAGGAAGAAGGTCTGAGTGAACCTATGCTCCTGATAGCTGAGACAGCTTCATCAGAAAGTGAAGAGGAGGGATCCAATAAAAGGGGAGCTTCCCAAGCTGACACAGAAATTCAAGCTGAGCACTCTGCTCAAGCTGAACCAGCACAAACTGAAGCTGCTTCTGGTAAGACCTCTCCACTTTCTCACTCTTCTCATTATTCTCCATCCACTTTTGGAGACAAGACTGCAGTAAACCCAACTTAGTCTAACCCATATCCTCCACCTTCCATTCAAATCCAATCTGAAGCCACCCCTAGTATGCCCACTGCTGCTAGGGAGAATATCCGAACCTATACAAGAAAAACTGCCATTGGTGGTGCCAATCCTAAAGGCATCACTGGAGCAGAGATCACCTTGATCCCTCCACCGGCATGAGTTGAGGGGGAGACGCCTACTCTTAGGGTGTCTACCTCGAGGCTTATTACACCCAACAGCCTAACCCGGGTGTGGTGTCTACTCAGCCCACACTCTCTAGTGCCATGAGAGAGCCAATTACTGTGCCTAAGCAGACATACTTAGGTGACATTGAACATATGACCAATCCCCAGGGTCAATCACCCCCTCCAAACCAATAAGCCAACCACCAACCTATACACTTCACATTTCGAGCCCCATTACTTCTCTTCACTTCTTACACCCTATCGCACGACCTGTCAATGTTTCATCTTCAAACCATGGTGATTCATAGGGTCCAGACTCTGGTGAAAATGAATTTGAAGGTAAACACCAACCTTTAGATGATGCACCCAATGACTCTCCTCACACTGACACTGCCTCCTCAGGCATCCAGCAGTTGAAAGATTATGTTGTGGCTCAGTTTGGTTTGTTTCATCTCAAGCAGAAGAAGCATCAACGTCAAATCTATCAAAGGCTTCAGAAGCTGACCATGGATGTTAAAGAGATTGCCTCTGCAGTTGCTGCACTCCAACAACAAAAGACTTCAACCCCTATTGATGATGACAAAAAGAGGAGAAGGTTCAAGCTGGTAATGAAGCTGAACTAGTTTGAGCTGAAGCTGAAGCTCCACTAGTACTAGCTAAAGGAGCAGAGAGGAAGACTCAGGCTGAGGGGGAGTTAGAAATAAACAAAGAGGAACCTGTAGCTAAGAGACAAAAGGTAGTAGAATCTGAACCTGAAGCTGACAGTGTTTCTGAGACTGAGCAGGAAACTGAAGAAGAAAAAGCCACTAGGCTCATGATTGAAATGTTCGAGCAAGAGGAAGCCAATAAGTTAGGCATTTCGTTTGAAGAGCTAAGGAAGAGAAAAGAAAAGGAGGCAAAGGAACAAGAAAAAGAAAAGTAGAGAAAATCTTTGGCTAAAGCTGAAGCTACATACACTGGTCGGAGACCTGATCCTGTTCCATACACAGATGCAGAAATTCAAGAATGCTATTTCACAAGGAGCTCCGGTAAAGATATCAAAGGCATGACCTTGAGCAGAATTGATGGAGTCATCATCCTCAACTTTGAATTTGAAGATAAATCTACAATGGGGATGGACCTGAGATATATTCACAGGATGGGCTACATAGAATGGCAAAGAATGATAATGATGCTCAAGAAGTTCAAATGAAGCCAAATCAAGCAGGAGATCTTTACTAAAGCTTCTAAGCTGATTAACAGAGCTGAGGAATTGAGATATGTTCCAGTTCCTGGTCTGCAATGGAAGAGACTATTCGAAATCCCTGAAGGTATGGAGTTCAAAGAGAATCAAGGTATTGATGCACCTGTTCAGGGATTCATGTTTAAGGATCAGGTAGGCAATCCCAGCTTTATCAAGCTGAGTAAGATATGTTATCTAAAAGCTAGGGATGCCATACATATAAGAAGTTGATGTGGTGATAGCTCAAATCATTTCGTAAAGTATAAGCTGAATAAGATCATCATAATGCAACAAAGAGAACTCAGAGGGGATGCAGAAGCTGAAAGCCTCCTAGAGGAAATCAATAGAGAAATCATTCTTTGGGAGGTTCTACATCCTGAGTTCAAAAGATAAAATAGATTAGTTCTATTATAAATATTAGATTAGTTGTAATATTTTTGTAAGCACTTAGTGTTCATGATCTAAGTGATCAATATTTTTGTATTATGATATGTTCAATTAATACAAGTATAACGTTTGATATGTTCAACTGTGTTGTGATGTGTTCATGTTTAATTAGTTTGATAAGTTCAGCTTAAATGAATAAATGACCAGTTCTTATTCATTAATGTATTTAGTTGGTGTGTTCAACTAAAAGTTGGTTTGTTCCACTTATAATTGATAAGTTCAATTAAAATTGATATGTTCAATTAATATTTGATTAGTTCAAATATAAAATCATGATAAGTCTAAGATGTAGAACATAATTCTGTTAAAAAACTTAGTAACTGTTTGATGGTTTTGTCATCATCAAATAGGGGGAGTATGTTAGGAAAATAATCTCATCAGTTAAGATTTGATGAGACAAAGTTGAGTTTGTAAGATTTGTTCTATATATAACTTAAACAGAATTATGAAACTTAGTCAGACTGAACACGTATATGTTTTAGTTAATTCTTTAGACTTCTAAGGATGAGTTAATAATTATACATGTTAGTCCATGTTTGAATTCGGGTTTGTTCTTGAAGAACTCAGCTTGATGAGTTTCAAGCCGAGTAACTCAGCCTGACTAAAGAAGTCAGTCTAAGAGAATTTAAATGTGTTTTAAATTCTGTTTTAACTCTCTATATCTACGGCGCGGATAAGAAGACTTTTGAATCAAGATTGAAGACTTAAGATAAGAAGATTCAAGATTCCGAGTTATCCGATAGTTAGTTAGGAAATTAGGATTAGTCCAGTTTGTTGGGAACCGTAGCAACAGGATTATAAATACTTATCTACTGATAAGTTTAGAGGTACGGATACAACTACGAAAACAACTAAGTGTTGCAGAGCCAAAAAATCTCACCTCACCGTATGTGTTACGATTCTTGAATCACTGTTTGTCAGTTCAACGTGATCAAGATATTCACACATTGCCAAGCTATTCGTGTGTTCGCATAATCACATTAGTTGTGATATTGGTAAGTTATCAATCTGTGTAAATTCTGTTTAGAGAGTCGTTAGTATCTATAATCATAAGTTGATTATAGATAGCTAAGTTTGAAAGATTGAGAGATTTATATTAGGTGGTTACATATCAAGATTTGCTTACTTGATAGAGTCTGTAATCATCTTCTTATTAATGAAAAGCAAAGCATTCGACTGTGGTTTGATTTACTATGTGTAACACTTTATTTTGATTTGTTCAACTTCCGCCTAAAGTGCATTCAACCCCCCTTCTACACACATGTTGCTTGTTGCTATTCTCACCAAGGGACCAACAGAAATATGGGTCCTAGGTGTCATATATATTATTTATGGGTTTTGATTATATATGTTAGAAAAGTTTAGTTGCAATTACTAATTAAACCAAGTTTTAATTTGTAGATGCCCAATACACAAGATTCGCATACTTCATTAGACCCGTGGTCAAATGATTCCAAGATCCCATCCGCTTGGAGCCTGGCGATGCGTTTCTTGTTTATGTGGCCTAACCGACCATGCCATAGAGACAATTTATCCAAAACGCTTTTGGATCCCGAATCAACATTCATGATTGATCTAGTGCTTTGCAAGCTTACGCTTGTTTCATATATGCCAGGACATGGAAATGCTTTAAAATGAAAGACATGATCTTTGTAACATAAAATGCTACCATTCTCAAATTTAAAAGTAAAACCATCGTCATACAGGGCATATAATGAAATAATGTTTCTTGCCACGCAGGGCGCAAAAGATACATTTAACAAAACAATCGATAAGCCGGAAGGAAAGGCGAGCTACACACTCCCAATCTTCTCAACCGGGACAACCGCCTTGTTTCCCATGATGAGATCCAATTCTCCATCAACCAAGTCCCTACTTCTTCTTAGTACCTGCACATTATTACAAATGTGTGTACCACACCCGCTGTCTAAAACCCAGGCGTTAGAAGTAGAAGTGTTATGGAGTTCAATCATGTACATACCGGAGGCAGCGGCACCTTTAGAGCGAAGCTTTTTGAGCTCCTCCGTGTACTTGGGGCAACTACGCCGGTAGTGTCCCTTCTCCCTGCAGAAGTAGCAGGTTGCCTCTTCCGGTGAGGTGGCAGCGGGAGCCACTTGCTTCCCCTTCGGCTCTGGGGTTGGGTTAGGTTTAGGCTTCGGCCCTTGGGCCTTGGCCTTCTTCTTTCCCTTCCCCTTGAAGCCCGAAGCGGGTTGCTTCCGCTTGTGCCCACCTTCGTTGATGGTGAGGACGGCAGTGGAGGTGGAGGGCTTTGCTTTGGCAAGTTCGGACTCAGTAGTCTTTAGCATGCCATGCAATTCCATAATGGTTTTATCCATACTATGCACATGTAAGTTCACAATGAACGGCCCATATATATGACGGAGGCAAACATTGGAGGATTATTTCAACCGCCAACTCTTTCCCCACGCGAAAGCCCAACTCCTCAAGCTGGTCCACGTACCCTTTCATCTTAAGGACGTGGGAGCTTATATTGCCACCGTCCGGCATCTTACAACCGACAAAGGCCTTGACACACTCATAAAGCTCTTGCGTTGCTTGCAATTGGAACATGTCCTTTAGCTGAGAAATCATCTCAAACGCACTCACTTTCTCGAATTGCCTTTGTAATTCGGGACTCATGGTCGTTAGCATTAGGCAAGTGACATCATTTGTGTCACGGACACGCTTTTCATACGCATCCTTTACGGCCCTTGGCGCGTTGATTGCCGGTGTCTCCGGAAGAGGTGACTCAAGGACCTCTAGTTTCATTTCTTGACGTAGGACAATTCTCAAAGTCCTATGCCAATCAATAAAGTTTGGCCCGTGAGTTTCTCTTTTTCCAAAAATGGACGGAGTGACATGTTGGTGGTGTTGGTGTTGCTAGTAGATGCCATCTACAAGCAAAGTACGAAATGGTTAGTTATGATGTATTAAATCCTTGTTAAAATAATTACCCACTTGTTATAAAACAAATTATATTAACAAGGGCTAAGAACCTCAAAATACCCTAGTCCATGACGGGTTTTCCGCGGATCACTTCATAGAGCTATTTTAGGCCGGTAAACACTTTACCAATTGCAATCTGTGATCACAACTCTTAGGCACTTGTGGGATCCTAGGTACTCATAGCACCCATTTGGCATGTTTGATCCCTCCACACCAATTCCTCATTAACCTACTTTGATAGCTCGGCTAGAGCTCGACAACTACCACTGCGTTTTAAGTCTTGGAATTGTAAATCGTCCGTCAAGATACACGGTTGTACTCTAGCCCAATGTCCGGCTCGGCTAGAGCTCGACAACCGACCTTGCGAGTTGCCACACGCACCTTCCACACAGTTACCCAAAACCGATCTCGGCTAGAGCTCGACGACCAATCTTCTTTCACTAGATTTGGGCGGTGTCATCTTACGGGTGGTGTGAGATTTACCTTTGAAAAACGGGTTTTTGTTTCTCCGGTTAAAACACTTTTAACCAATTCTTGTCTATGTGGCGTGCGGAGTTTGTAAACCAATTTAAAAACTCTTTGATTTTATTATTTTGAAAAATTTTCTAGCATGCGAAGATCCTAAACATCCATGCAAGAAAATAAACAAAATAAAATCAACCACGCATGTAGTATATATATCCGGTAACGAGCCAATCCTATGCATCTTGCCCGTGCGCCAACGGGCAAGACTAAGTCATCTAAGGACTAGACCGAATAACTTGATGTGTGCTCCTCCCACTTGATCCATCGCGTCTCCTACCGACCTCCGGATCCAAGTACGCCAAGACATCCTCCATGGTCCTTGTTGGTTGCTTCGGTTCTCCTTTTACAATTTACAAATTTAAAGAAAATGACATGCAAGCCACAATTTACTATTCTAAGCTAATACTTCAAATTACAAAGAATAGAAAATTGGCATGCAAGCCGTTAAATATACAAACCGAATAATTAAATTAATTATTACAAACCAATGTGGTACAAACCACCAAATGAATGAACTCATTAATTTAAATCAACCAAACACATCACATAGGTCATATGGCTCAATTTGTTACCAGATGCTAAATACTACAACCACATACAAGAAACACAAACAACACATGGTGTGCCACACAAAACCATGTAAATCTTATATGTCTTGATTAAGATTATCTAATCACTCAAGGCACTAATAATCCTATGTACATATGCATTAGGAACCTTAAACAAGTCAAAATTCCATAGTCATATATACACAATGTAAGTATATCCAATTAACCATTTTCATGCCAAAATGTTAATCCACATATAGATACACCAACCAACACATAAGGCAACTTAATCTAAACACAACTCAAATTCTGGAACAAAATTCCAGAAAGTACAAGTAGCTCAAGCGATCCAACAAAATTGATTTTAGGCAAAAATGCATTCTGCCAGACGGGTTAGCGCCGCTAACTATAAGAGTTAGCGCCGTTAACTCCGACTTAGCGCCGCTACCGCGAGACGAGATAGCAACCGCTACGGACGGGCTAGCGCCGCTAACATAGAAAAGTTAGCGCCGTTAAACCCTGGACAGAACCAAAAATCATATTTTTCGGATTTTCAAAGCCACCAAGTGCAAAACCAGTGTAGAGGTGGCTCTGATACCACTGTTGGGGTTCGTGGTTGAGCACAACGGAAGCATGCAAGTACAAAAAACAATTTTCAAAGCAAAAATCAACCATAAAGTGAACCCCATCAATTGATCTAGCTCTACAATAAGGTAATGCAACAAAACAGAAAAAGAAGAGAAGGCATTATACCCTAGATGTCTCTGGTCGGTTGTGTGGGGCTAGCTCCAAACTCGATATCCTCCTTGAGCTCCTTCTTGCACAATCGAAATCCACACCGAGAAACAAGGTGACCCAAGTGTACTAGCACTCCAAGAATCCTTCCTTGATGAAGATCCTTTTCTGGAACACAACAAAACTCCAGGGAACTTTCTTTCTCTCTTAACACTTAGCAACTCTCTCTTAGTTCTAAGTGTTTTTCCTCTGAAGAAATGGCCAAGAGTAGGAAGAGAGTAATGTGCATGATATTTATAAGAAAACCCATGACTCCAGGTCTCCCAAGTCGGCCCAGAGCTCATGATTACATTTTACATACAATGGTGGAGTTTAGAGGTGAAAAGAATAAAGTTGTTTATGTCAGGCAGGGTTAGCGCCGCTAGCCGCCCACGGTTACCGCCGCTAACCACCAAAGGTTAGCGCCGCTAACGCGGCTGTTTTAGCGACGCCAGGGTTAGCGCCGCTAACCACCGCCAGGAAACCAACTATCATTATTTATCCTTTCTCACCCTCATCTTTTAGGTTGTGTCAAGGTCAACCCCCGGCATGTAACCCGATAGGCCTATACATCATCGGTAGCGATCATTTGGCGTACGTGCGTCAGTGGGCATATTCCATCAATAAAAAGGCAAAAAGACTAAAATGCCCTTGATTTAACAGACCAAACAAACTGCCAACGTTAATAAGGACCAAATTGGCATGAAAATGGCAGTTAAGGACGATTCTTACCACTTTTAAAGTTAAAGGACGAAAATGGCAGAAATCCCTAAGTTAAAGGAGCATTTGGACAATTAACTCTAATTCTTTTTAAAAGTTATTAAACTTTTTGTTTAAAGTTTTTGGATTTTTTTGGCATGGTTTGTTTAAAACTTTTTGGTTGACATTATGGTTTTAATATTTGAAAACTTGAATTATTCAGTTTATATCCGTGCACGTGTGTTTTTGGGTGAATTATATTAGTCCAGTTGTGACTAAGGATACTAATAAGTCAAGTTTTGACTTAATAGGTGATTTACAGCGATCTTATGCAGTAATTGTTATAGTTGCATAAATGCTAGTCCCATTATGTAAATACTTAGATAAACAAGTTGTGTTTATGAAATTAGAAAGTCTTTCTAATTTACAAGTATTTAAGAATTTTATGAAAGACTTTGTTCAAGGCTTTGAACATGATCAGATAAGAAATAATAGTTATTATTTCTAGATAAAAGTTTTTGGACAAAACATTTAAGAAAGTATAAAGGTGATTATAATAGTTATTATGATCAAGGTTGTTTTATACTAAATGTTTTAGACAAAGAAATTTAAAATATCTTTACAATTGTTTTATACTTGTAAACATGTTGGGTTTAATGAAACTACATTCCGTAATTGGAAAGATGGATACATGGAAATCCAAGTTCTGGTTTCATAAAACATTTAAATTTCTCACAAAAACTGTTTTAAACAAGTGTTTTAAAACACAAGTTTTAGGCGTATTAGTCAAGGACTAACTGAGTCTAAAAGAGTGTTTTAAGTTAATGCACACTAGTGGGAGTACCTGACTAGTGTATTTATCAAGTTATCAAGGTTGATCCAACTAGTATGATAAATACAAGTATGGACTTTTAAAGTATATAATTGTCGGATGACTTTTAAACTAATATGAGGAACGCATGACTTATTGAAAGGTTCTCGATAAGGATGTCATTGCAAGTTTTTGAGTCAAGTCATGACTTAAAAGGAATTATATATGATTAAAAGGATTCAAAGAGTCAAAATAATCAATGTTGGTGGTTGATTAAAGTTAGAGATGACAAAATAGGATATTTTGGTATCCTTAGCAACGAAATTAGATAAGTGTTAGTATACACATGGGATCTAATCTCAAGTTTACAAGTATG
Source organism: Pulicaria dysenterica (assembly GCA_947179395.2). NCBI lineage: Eukaryota > Viridiplantae > Streptophyta > Magnoliopsida > Asterales > Asteraceae > Pulicaria > Pulicaria dysenterica. The sequence goes on along the minus strand of OX359296.1, from coordinate 20,527,669 downwards.
TGTAAATAGATTTATCGTTTCAAAAAAGGGGATATGAATCTAGTAAGATTTATCACATCTACAAGTTTAAGGAATTTATAAAATAAGTCTAGAATTGGTTTTTGGGTTGCGAAACCGGTTTCTAGCAAAACCAAGAAGGAGTGCTTTAAAGTACTAGTCTTGAGTTTTGGGTTTATAGGCATATTATTTTCTCTGTAATCCGTGATAAGTTACAATGTAAAATAATAAAGTAATTCATATAAACACTGTGAATTAAGTCAATGAAATGGTAGAAATTATGCATCTTTATTCCAGGGTGGAATATGGAGGGTGCAGGAATTAGTTTCATTGTTCTTCACCATTTTGTATGTTTTAGACCATCCAGGAATAAACTTGGTTTATTCAAAACATTATTCGTGACTACTTATCTTGGTGGGAACCTTGATAGGGTTGTAAAGTCAGCGTAATTTTGTGTTAGATTCGAAAATTTATCGAATATAGCTGCAAAAGTCTTTGGCGGACCAAAATTTACCGATATTCGTTAGGGTTACGAATATTGGATTGACCCACCGTGAAAAGTACTTCGTGGATTCGTGTCAAAAGTATTTATCACATAGGTTATCCTTAGGCCTGAGTTATTTGGTTTGGGATGCGGTAACTGTTGTCTCCTTAGTGCGTCTTAACGCCACGCCGTAACAGGGTGGTCATAAGGGGCATATCTAGATTCAGTGGGAGCCGTGTTGCCAAATGCAAATATGCAAGAAGATATTTGCACCTCCTTTCTAGGAGAGATATTTCTGGGCCCCTTGACTGATTGGAAAAACTGGTAAGTGCACGGCCGTGCCCAAACGAACTGATGTGTTCCTTGTCGTTTATCACACAGTTTTGAAATCAAGTATGTCATGAATATAATTCTTGAGATTTTGGGTTGACACTCTCCATGCTCATGCTCAAAATTGCAATATCGAGTTGCAAGAGACAAACCTATAATAACCGTACCCATTCATAAACAGGTAGTTTATGATAGTTGATTCATGAACAGTTAGTTCGCGATAGATTTCTCATAAACAGTTGATTTATGAGAGTTTACATTATCACAAGTTTCTTTGAGGTATAAGAGTTCTTATGACCTGGTTATCCTAAGTGTATGGCTAGGGACCTCCTTAGGCTAAGAATGTACAGTAACTATTACTTATCTTACACAAGTGGAATTCTGTTGGATTATGTGCAGAGATAATTAATGAGTACATTGTATCCAATGTTATAAGAGACTAAAGGGTCACACTGCTAGACACCCAAATTAGAACAGTTGGAATTTACCATAATTTTGTGTGGAAATAATTAATCAGTTGGATTAATTATTAGAGAGAAAAATAAATAATTAATCAGTTGAATTAATTATTAGAAAGAAAAGAAATAATAAATAGTTATTTATTATTTAGAGGGAAATTAAATATTAAGTTTAATATTTAACGGACTAGTTAATTAATGGTTAATTAATTAACTAGTAAAGTCCAGGGGGTCAAAGTGCAAGGAATGAAACTTCAATTAAAGTCATGGGCTTTAATTGAACGAGCTTGGGCTTAAATGTGGTTTAAGTATTTAAACCAAGATAAGGCTCATTTTATCATTAAGCATTCTATATTGAAAGAAGGAAAAACCCTAGCCTCCTCCCCACTCCCTCTGTGTCGACCTCTCTCTCTCTCCCTCTCGTCGACTTCGAACAAACACCCAAAGGGTGTTTTTCGGTTTGCTTTGCGTCGATCCACACACACACACATGGTTTTATGTGTCATTCGGGTAATTCCAGGAGCGGTCTAGCAGCAAGTTCATTGGTGGTGCAGTAGTGTTGGACTAACTTTAGCAATCCCAAGATCACAAGAGGTATTGTTTTTCTAAACCTTTTATCTGGATTGTTGTTAAGAAACTGATATGATCATTAGTAACATCCTAACCCTTTTGGGGTTTAGAGGGTTATGTTCAATCTGTTTCCGCTTTAGGATTGTGTCATAAGGTGGTTTCGTCAGATCAAAACCCTTCAATTATGTGTGTCTAAATTTTACTGGGTGTTAGCTCGCCAAAAGCTAGTCATATTTATTTCTAGCACGATCATGTGTGACAAATGGCTTTATAATAGCCACACCAGATCAAAAATGTGTATCTAAAGGTTGTTTATGGTCACATTGAGTGTTTATGTCTCTAAATCATGAGTCTATATATGGTCACATGAAGTATTTGTTTATGTGTCTAAATCATATAATTGATTTTGTCACACATGATTTACGTGTAGCCAAAATACGGTACATATGGTCATGTAACATATTATGTGTATCTAAAGTTTATCGGGTGTTAAGTCGCCAAAAGCTAGTCACATTTATTTCTAGCACGATCATGTGTGACTATATGGCTTTATAATAGCCACACCTTATCATAAATAAGTATGTAAATGTTGTTTATGGTCACATTGAGTGTTTGTGTGTCTAAATCATGAGTCTATATATGGTCACATGAAGTAATTGTTTATGTGTCTAAATCATAGAATTGAGTTTGTCACACATGATTTACGTGTAGCCAAAATTCCCTTACATTTGGTCACGTAACATATTATGTGTGTCTAAAGTTTACCGGGTTTTAACTCGCCAAAAGCTAGTCAAATTTATTTCTAGCACGATCATGTGTGACTATATGGCTTTATAGTAGCCACACCATATCATAAATGTGTATCTAAATGCTGTTTATGGTCACATTGAGTATTTGTGTGTCTAAATCATGAGTCTATATATGGTCACATGAAGTAATTGTTTATGTGTCTAAATCATAGAATCGAGTTTGTCACACATGATTATGTGTAGCCAAAATACGGTACATATGGTCACATAAATTATTCATTGTGACTAAAGTTTAACGTGCGTTTTCAAAATTAAACAGTTAATTAAATTTGATATTTAGTCACATATTGAGTGTTTGTGTGTCTAAATCATGAGTCTATATATGGTCACATGAAGTAATTGTTTATGTGTCTAAATCATAGAATTGAGTTTGTCACACATGATTTACGTGTCGCCAAAATACGGTTCATATGGTCACGTAACATATTATGCGTGTCTAAAGTTTACGGGGTTTTAACTCGCCAAAAGCTAGTCACATTTATTCTAGCAATATAATGTGTGATTATATGGCTTTATAATAGCCACACCATATCATGAATGTGTATCTAAATGTTGTTTATGGTCACATGGAGTGTTTGTGTGTCTAAATCATGAGTCTATATATGGTCACATGAAGTAATTGTTTATGTGTCTAAATCATAGAATCGATTTTGTCACACATGATTATGTGTAGGCAAAATACTGTACATATGGTCACATAACTTATACATTGACTAAAGTTTATCGTGCGTTTTCAATATTAAACAGTTAATTAAATTTGATATTTAGTCACATATTGAGTGTTTGTGTGTCTAAATCATGAGTCTATATATGGTCACATGAAGTAATTATTTGTGTGTCCAAATCATAGAGTTGAGTTTGTCACACATGAGTTAAGTGTAGCCAAAATCCAGTACCTATGGTCACATAACTTATTAATATTCATTTCCCCCAATTTTGACTTTAGATAGTCAAAATGGGAAATCTTGTGAAGTCAAAATTTGAACCGTTTTGAATTCGAAATTGGGAATCGTTTTGGTTACTTCAAAAGAGGATGTCGTTTGTTTTCAATTCAACTACACAAATAACGAATATTATAGCAAACAATACATAATATTCATTAATTAACATTTGTGAATTTTTGAAACATTACATCAAGAAGAGACAAATAATAAAAAAGAAAAAAAAACCTAATCTAGATAATCAACAAGCCCATCAAAGTAAAATCTTTAAGAGTTAAGAGAGTTCAACACCTGCTCACGTAATTCCTTATTCGTAGCATACATACTTGTGTGATGAACCAATTGAGAATTAAGAATTCAATTTGTCTATATTAATCTAAATATCGACGATAGTCTTTCAACATCTGCAAGTCTTTTCTTGTCCAACAAGATGTATTGATCAACCTCTTTCATCAAGAAAATAAAGTCTGTGTATTTTTTTTCTTTTGCGCTTTGAAGCATTTTGCGATTCAGGAACATCCATATTTATTTGAATGAAATCAGATGAAAGGGCAGTATGTTCGTTAAACAAATGGAAGATGAGATATTTATAACTGATGGAGAGGATGTATCTTCGTGTAACAGATGCAATATATTGGAAGGCATATGAATACCAAAAAATAGAGGCAAAAGTGCGGGAAAAAATAGGGTGAAAAAGGCGCTAAAACAGTATGAAACATTTCGACTTAATTGACCTGATTAATATCCCATATCCCCGAATTTTGACTTTAGATAGTCAAACAGTGAATTATTTTGAAGTCAGTTGACGTTTTGTTGAGTTAACAGAGATAAAATGGGAACTGTTGTAAATTTAATATTTTGTTTGTGTTATGATCAATAGATTTCGAATATATTATGGTAATTTGCAAGGTTAATGTACTACAAGTAATAAATGACAATATATGCAATAAAAAGATACAATTAATCATCTATATGAGTTAAGGAAAAAATACAATGAACTTTAGAGTGTACCAACTTCACCAAGACATTGTTCACTTCGATTTGCGTATAACAATACCGCCACAGTCAGTTCGATAGTAATCGTCTCGTGATTCATTACCCAAGTCACGTTGATCTACATGTGGCAATATGTTATCATTGTGTGGGTGAATGAAAGTACTAATTCCTCATCGACTTCGACATATGTATCTTTGTAATTCTTCGGAGGTGTCTTAAAAAATAGACAGATTTTTATCTAGCTGATCTTTCACATAAAACATTTGTAGTGCTTGTGAGGCTAATATGAAAGGATCAACCTTGTGGCCTAAATTATTCAGGTCAACCAATGTATAACCAAGATTAGTATCACATTTGACCCCACCAGCTCTATAATAAACCCAATCAAATTTGAAAAGAGGAATTTTCCTGAAACAGTAATTTAGTACCCATATTTCTTGTAAAACCCCATAATAAAATCTTTGTCTTGTGGTTGCAACTTCTTTGGATATGCATATCTGGTGTGTGTTGACGTGTATATATAAATATTTCTTTATTTTATAAGTTTTAAATTGTGGAATTACCAAATAGCTTAAACACACACACGAGCAGTGTACCCACGTATATAGTATAGCTTTTTAGGTAAGACCGAGTATCGAACATAGGGAAAACGGAGGCTTCTAAAGAAAAATACCGTCACTATTATTTAGTCGACAATAAAAATGTAGAGAATTAAACTAAAAGACTGAAATAAATAAATACAAAGAAAGAAAGAAAGAAAAGAAATAAAAATATAAACGTGCAACAGAAGGGAAATTCAAAGCAGGAGGGTATTTATTTAGATTTATATTATTAAAGTATAAATAATATATAAATGTTATTATGACGTAATTAAGTTGATTTGAATTAAATCTTTATTTAACAAGTAAACAAAGCTCCTGTTAAGGTTACTAAATTAACTTGTTACAAATATAGAATAGGTTCCTCTTAAGGTTACCTACCCATACAAGCGTTTGGAAGAGATAAAATAATATAATTCGACATTATAATTTATCAAGAGACTCAATAAATTATACCAGATACTCAATCTTTTCAAATAAAAGTATTTGGCCATATAATTAATTATAATTACTACATATTAAACCACCATCCCAAATTGGTCCATGAGCATGTCTCAGATACACAAACCAAACTTATATATGTTTAACCTCTCAAGTGGGTCCATGAGCATAAGTCTTGCATATATATTTACCTGTTTAAAATATGTATATGAATATAAATACTATCACATGCCGTTTTTCAACCTATCATGATTTTAATATTCATATGGTTTAAATATGCAGTTAAAATAATCAAGAATAATTCAACATAAGAAATATATATAATAACAACAAAATCATTATCATAATTAAATATATATATATATTACATACAACTAAAATATAATAGATCTGAAATAAATTAAAGTAATAGAACATAGTTCCGACAACAAATCCAAATGATACAACAAAATTAAATCTGACATAACCATAGTAGAAAAGATTATACCAAATATAAATTGAAGAAAAGATGGATGAGTTCCATGGACTACATACTCCCCTCTATGCACGAGGGATCAAGGAGCCATTATTCCTCAAGGAATTCTGGCTCCATTGGAGCTCAAAAGAAAAAAAAGAAGGAAAAATGAAGAGAGAATTTGAGAGAGAGAGAAGTTGGAGGTGTGTTTCAACGGATGGCTTGAGCTCCCTTTTATAGGAAAAATTGCGTCTATGAACAGTACCGCGCGCCGCGCGAACTTTAAGTTGCGCGCCGTTCAAAGCTTTAAATTCAGCCTTGACCTTTATGGGAAATTGTAGCCCTCTGAGTCTAGTTTCCGTGGCCTTTTGAATCACCTCAATCGGATGTCGTATGAGTGAGATATGATCAAAACAGTGGAGGTGTGTCGGAGCTGACAGCTTTTCCTGATTGATTTGAAATCAACTTTCGGGTATCCATGATCAACTTGAGGTCTAACCATGAATCAAACCACCATATCCAAACTTCATCTTTGACCATATTTTGACCATGTTTTGATTTCGATGTGATATTTCCTCGATATTGACATGATTTTACTCATTTCTGAAATTGTTTCCTGAAATAACCAACAATTGTATAAGTTAACATTTTCAATACGTTTTGGTTTATATTAATCAGAAAAACTTGATATTGTCGTGAATTATATATGTAATTGTATATTATAAATAGACAATATCAATATCTATTGCCTCAACACTAACCCCACTGTTCTGGTAAACCCTGCCATCACGATATTTTGTATGAAATGCATTCCCATTGATGTTATATGTGTCGTATTTAACTACGGTGGCGCGTGTTCCATATGAAATGCACCTTATGATTTCTGATACACTTTCTTCGGAGATCGCTAACTCTCTCTCAACCTGAATTTTATTAATATATTACAAGTATATATGAGCTTCGAAATTAAGGAACAACAAGGAGTTTGATTATTATATATGATAGAACATTTTAAGTAACAAAATAGACATGTGTTAGTAATACTTACTCAATATACGGTACAATTTCATCTGTATTCTGTATTACATACAAATGTGCTTTCTGAAAGAGTTCCGTAGAAACTTCACTTAATTTGCCGGCCGACATTGGTTTTCCTCCCTCAACTTCATCAGTTTCATATTTATCAGGTGCGATACCAATAGTTTTCATTGATTTTTGATATTCGCTAAAAAACTCTATTGTTTCTTCTGCAATAGTCTCCACAGCAATGTATCCCTTTGGTCTATTTCTGTTTTGCACATGTGTTTTAATAACATTCATACATTTTTCGAAGGGATACATTCACCGAAAGCATACGGGACCACATAATTTTACCTCCTTAGTTAGGTGCACAGTCAAATGGACCATAATATCAAAAACTTATGGAGGAAAGAATTTCTCCAGAAGGCACAGTGTCACACAGAGTTCTTCTTGCATCTTATCTAGTTCTTGTAATGTGATTTCTTTGCTACATATCTATTTAAAGAAAAAGCAAAACCTGATAATAGCATATCGTGTGGCTTGAGGCATTATTAAACGAATTGCAGTGGGCAAACACTCTTGCATTAGCATGTGATAGTCAATTCGATTTAAGGCCAATGAGTTTCCTATCCTTTAGGCTAACAAAAGTAGAGAAATTTGAACAATAGCCTTGTGGTACCCTGATGTTGTATAATGTTTCACAAAATATGTCCTTTTCATCATTCGTTAATGTGTAACCTGCTGGAGGTACTGTTGTTTTGTCTTCTTCTAGCCTAGCAAACAACTTTGGTTTTATACCCAACTCAGCCAGATCCAATCGAGCATTCAGTCCGTCTTTTGTCTTTCTCGGAAGATTTAGCAAAGTTGCGACTAGACATTCACCAACATTCTTTTCTATATGCATGAAATCAATACAATGTTGAACATAATTATGCCTCCAATACGTAAGTTTTCAATACCAAATATTGAATTTCTTCTAATACGCACCGTTTTCTTTATGTACTTGGCTTGAACTACCTTCTGCTTGTTTTCTTTTTCTTTTCTGCTTTTGAATCTTCCCACCTCTGCCTCTCGTATCTTCTTGGTTTTCTGATGTCTTATTGTTTGTTTGTTTTCCTTTTCCCCACTTATTTTCAATATGTTGTAACTCGTTGTATATTTATTCCCCGGTCATTGGATTTGGAGAGCGGCCAAATTCTTGTTGTCCATCAAACGCCTTCCTTTGCTTTCTGAACGGATGCTTATATGGTAGATATCGTCTGTGACCAACATAACTTTGCTTTGATGAGGCAAGAAGTCTAGCACATTATGTATCTTTCCCACATACTACACAACCTTTTAATCCACTGCATGGGCAGCTACATATTGTACCAAGTGCAGGGTAATCATTTATTGTCCATAACACAACGGCACGTAGATTAAAGTTTTCTTTTGTCGAAGCATCATATGTATCAACCCCTTCCTCGAATAAGCATTGTAGATCATCAACCAAAGGTTCTAAAAAACATCGATATCATTTCCCGGGTATCCCGATATGAATACCAAAAGCATGATAAACTTTCTTTTCATGCACAACCATGGAGGAAGGTTGTATATGACAGTTAAGACTGGCCATACACTGTGATTCATATTTCCTCTGTTGACCTTAACTCCATCAGCCGATATTCCTAAACATAGATTTCTTGGATCCTTAGCAATTTCAGGGAATTTTTCATATATGGTATGCCATACCTATGAATTTTCCGGGTGATGTAAAACACCATCTGTTATCCTCCTTGTCACGTGCCATCTTAAGTCTTCTGAAATACTTTGTATCTTGAAGAGTCGTTGCAGTCTTGGTATAACTGGGAAGTACCACCTTACCTTTGCTAGAATGTTTTCGTACACTTTATGTGTCTTATTATCTACCTTCCATCTTAATATCCCACAAGTTCGACACACAGTCAATTTCTCGTCCTCCTTCCAATAAAGAAGGCAGTTGTTGATACATACATGTATGTTATCTTTATGTATCTTGACTCCATCAATTTCATAATTTTTTGGCCTCATACATGTTTTCCACCAATTAGTTACCATCAGGGAGCATCTTTTTTAACAATCCTAGTAAGTTAGTAAAAAACTTATCATAACATCCATACTTGCTCTTCAAGTTGAGTAGTTGGACTATTGCAGACAATTTTGTAAAGTCAGGACATCTTTTGTAAAGTGGCTTCTCTGCATTTAATAATAGTTCTTAAAACTTGACATGGTCTTCTTCATCAAAATTATCTTTTGTAGCATTAACCATTTCTACTGTTTTTAGTCCGTCTGTTGGAATTTGTGAACCAAATTCCGTGTTTTCAACAAACTCTGCTGTAACATTGTTAGGTTTTGGGGCACTTGTTGATGGCTCATCCTGTTCCCCATGTTTAATCCACTTTGTGTAGTTTAGATCAATCTCATTACTAAACAAATGGTGATGCAGATCCTCCACTTTATGCTCAATGTGGTTTAAACATTTGGAACACGGCCATGGCATTTTTAGATGCTGTTTATTCACTCGTGGGTCAGCGTTCCTCATCTTTGTCAAGTTCTGCAATGCGTAATTAATAAACTCTACTACTCCTTCAAAATAAGGTCTCATGGTCCTATTTGTACCCATCCAATACTTGTCCATGTTTATAAATGTCACAGAACAAGAAATAGAGAAGAATTAAACAGGATGAAAAGTCAAAATTAGGGATTGAAGCCTTCGAGTATCGTATACTCTTTCCGCAGTATTTAATTAGAGACAAAACGGTTAAAATAATTCTCCGTAATTAATATGTGTTTAAAAAGGAAAAGATCATTTACTCTCACCGGTTGTTTTTTCAAAGAAGATTGTGTTTGTTTGAATTATGTGTTTTTACAAAAATACCCTTACTAATCAAATATAACATTGTATTTATAAGGGCAATAAAGTAAATTTACACACTACACATTCTAGGCGCCATATTCCCCCACTGCACGTCGTTTCAGTTATCGGAGTTTGCAGACCATCTTGTGATCCTCCAAAAAACAACCCAAACAGTTTGAAACCCTAGAATCGAACAACATTTTCAACGATCACCATGGAAGTATCTACTTCAAACAAAAGACCAAAAACTATACAAGAAACAACATGAAGTGATCTTCCTATGGGAGTTATTGAGAAAATATTTTCACACTTAGGGGGCTCAATCTGCAATCGATTGTGTGCGGTTCAAATGCATGTATGTTTCTAATACAATCTGTCTATTTTTTCATCTATTTGGTAATATCGTTAATTTGTACATTAAGAAATCAATATTTTGTGTATATTACAGTGGCAAAATTTTTTTGGAGGCCTCTGATAGTGAAGAGGTCTACAGAAAAATGGAAGTAGAAAGTCTACACATTGCGAGGTTAGGGTTGTTTAGTGAGAGTAGACGTCAACTCATCAAAAGATGTAGAGCAGCGGGAAACCCAAACGTCATGTTTAGAGATGGAATGATACGTACATTTACTGTTTGTTATTGAAGTTCAGTTTTATACATTTTATTAAACTTTTTTTTATTAAATTTTGTGTTATACGTACATTTCAGATGAAATTATTCAACTTCGATGAAGAAGAACAAAAGAGGCTAGGGAAGGAGATGTTTGAGAATGCATCTACCCTAAGACAAAGGGATGCAAATTTTGTACTACGGATGTTGAAGCTGGCAGAAGGCGATGGGATCCGCATTAAAGATGAAGCTCTTGGCATATTGAATGATGCCTTCCCTCTGCAGATAGAGCTCGGATTTTTAAGCAAACATTAAGCATGATACAACTCATAATGTGGATTCGGCGGGCGGATTTGAAAGAACTATATTACAATAATGGATACATTCTAACCTGTCCCGACCACCTTAATCATCGATCAAGGATTCTTGCTCTAGATAGGGGTTTTGATAATGACATGTCATGGGTATTCAATTGTAAAGTTTGCTGTTGGCTAGCTTATTTTGTTAAATTTGCTAGAATATTTAGGATACACTATTAGATTGTGAATGACTTAATTAATGTTTGTGAATGATTTGATTACTGTTTGCAAGTAATACTGACTTTTGTTAGTCAAACTATGAAACTATGATAACTAATAATGGAATACTGACTTTTGATAGTCAAATAATGAAACTATGGTAAATCAAATGGAAACTGACTTTTGATAGTCAAACTATGAAACTATAAAAAATGGAATACTGACTTATGATAGTCAAAGTATCAAACCATGATTTTTGGAATAGTGACTTTTGATAGTCAAAGTATGAAACCATGATTCTTGGAATACTGACTTTTGATAGTCAAACATGATAAATCAAATGGAATACTGACTTTTGATAGTCAAACTATGAAACTATGAAAAATGGAATACCGACTTATGATAGTTAAAGTATGAAACCATGATTCTTTGAATACTGACTTTTGATAGTCAAAGTATAAAACCATGATTCTTGGAATACTGACTTTTGATAGTCAAACATGATAAATGGAATACTGACTTTTCTGTTTTGATAAATGGAATATTGAGTTTTCTATTTTAATAAATGGAATACTGACATGTAGCTTCACAGAAAACACTTGTAATGAATGAAACAAACATAGCAGATTATGTACCATATTTTGATAACCAAAACATAAGAGAGTGACCTAAAAGCCAAAATTGCATTTCCATTTTCCGGAATTCTGACTGTGATAGTAAAAAAGGAACGGTTGTGATGTCAGTTTACAAAAGAAAGCATTGTTTAATATGTAGAAAGAAAAAACATCCAGAAAAGGTAGAGACATCAACTACCATACTAGTCTAAAATAAGCACATTGTCTTTGGAACTTCCTGGTACACCATGACTTTTCTTCAGCTTCTTGAGCAACAGTCTTTGACTTCTTCTCCTAGTCATAATTTCTCGAATTGGATTAACCTCTTCAGCAACCCCAGCAACATGAATTGGATCTTCCACTTGAACTGGCACTTCCACTTTATTTGGCTCAACATCTTGAACTGGCACTTCTTTAACTGCACTAAATATCTTCTAGGTGTACCAACCCTTATTGAATTTCTGCAACAAATGGCATAAACATAACACAAAGGTCTGAAACTGTAAACAAACATATGTAATTAAAGTAACAAATGGTATAAACTTAATAACACAAAAGTCAGAATCTATATATGATACAATCATTTACCACAGGAGATAAAGAAGAAAAATCGACCAATATTCTTACCTCATACGATAGTTCAATGATCGAATACACTAATCATGTGTGCCGTTTAACTTTTTGGGGACGAATATGCAGACGGTTTCACAAATTACAGTATCCGTTATGGGGGTTAAGGTTTATGATATGGATGGTAAACGTTACAGGTTAACGGATATGGTTTATGGCTTTGGGTAATAGGTTAACGGATATGAGTATGGTTATGGGTTTAATGGTCATAGTTATGGGTTATGCGTATGGTTATGGGTTTATTGGTCATATTTAGGGGTTAAACTGTTATGGGTTTATGATTTAGGGGTGAATTATGGGTTATGGGTATGGTTATGGGTTAATTAGTCATGGTTATGGGTTATGGGTATGGTTATGAGTTTATTGGTCATGGTTAGGGGTTAACTATTATGGGTTTATGGTTTAGGGGTTAATTATGGGTTATGGGTTTAGTGGTCATGGTTAGGGGTTAAATGTTATGGGTTTATGGTTTAGGGGTTAATTATGGGTTATGGGTAGGGTTATAGGTTTATTGGTCATGGTTAGGGGTTAATAGTTATGGGTTTATGGTTTAGGGATAATTATGGGTTACGAGTAGGATTTTGGGTTTATTGGTCATGGTTAGGGGTTAACTGTTATGAGTTTATGGTTTACGGGTTTATTATGGGTTATAGGTTTATTGGTAATGGTTAGGGGTTAAATGTTATGGGTTTATGGTTTAAGGGTTAATTATGGGTTATGGGTATGCTTATGGGTTTATTGGTCATTGTTAGGGTTAACTGTTATGGGTTTATGGTTTAGGGGTTAATTATGGGTGATAGGTATGGTTATGTGTTTATTGGTCATGGTTAGGGGTTAATTGTTATGGGTTCAAGACATGGTTATGTGTTTATTGGTTAGGGTTTAGGGTTTATGGTTTATGGTTTAGGTTTAAACCATAAACCCTAAACCTTAAATGTTGGGTTTTATTGCACCTCCTATGTGTCATACTGATTCAAACTCAAACTGGTTTGAACCGACTCAAGGATGAAAACTGATTAATCATTCATAAAAGTGGAACTTGAATGATCAACCAGCCAAAACCCCTAAAGCGTTAGAGTCTTAGTTTATCACAAAGTACATATATATAAATCGACATTATGTATGTATGAAACAAAAATAATATGAACAACATCATTAAGAACGAGAAGATGAAGATGAAGTTCATACCTTTACTTACCTAAGGTTGCTCAAGTATTAATCCACCCGTGATGAGGAAAAACGAGATCCTGCTAGAAAAGTGAGCAAACCACGAACCACGATCACCATAGCTTTTGATCGAACCAAAAACCGAAACTCGGTTTTTCTCCTTTGTGTTCTCGGCCGGAACCCATAGAGAGAGAGAGAGAGAGAGAGGAGAGAGTTTTTTCTTGTTCATAAACTTGAACAATATATTTTTCCATTTTTTTTAATTCTTTACCTCTAATCCCTATTTATACTAAATAGGATTAGACCTTAATTAGGAAACAACTTAACTTTTTCTAATTTGAATTAAACTAAAACTTAATCCCCAAGTTATTATATATATATATATTAATAATAATAAAGAAAATAGATAATATATATATATATATATATATATATATATATATATATATATATATATATCACATTGGCCGATATAATATATATATATATATATTTATTTATTTCTTTTTCCTTTATTATATATATATTCACAATCCTTGTCCAAAATTAATAATTTAAACTTAAATCATTAATCTCGAATATTATTAATTAAAAATATATTTATTAACTAATAAATATATATTCTTGTTAATTAATTAACTTGGTAATTAATACTCTCAGTAAGTTAAAACCATAACTTACTATTACAGGTTTATAACTAACTGTTATTAAACCGTTCTCCCACTTGTGGTTGCATTACTTCTCGGATTACATTCCCTCACACGTGTGACCCTTGAGTATGTCATGGCATTGGACGTGGCATCAGGATTCGACAGTTATGCATACAAATCCTATCAGACTCCCACTTGTGCTCACCGTCAGCCAGGGTACCTTGATGACACTGGCCTAAGGAAACCTCTAGACAAGTCATTAGGTTAACCAAGCGATAAGAACTCTTATACCTAGGTGTGATAATAAAACCTTATAAAACAAACTGTTTTATAATTTATAAAACTTCATAAGAACCCCCTGTCTTATGATGGGGTATACTTTAGGCTTTTCCCTCTGCATCACGATGTTTTGATTGTGAGTGTGAGCATGGTGTGAGTCAACTCTTAACACTCAGAAATTTTTCTCGACTATCCGATTTCGACTGATGTGATAAACGACAAAGAACAAATCAGTTCGTTTGGGCATGGCCATGCACTTCTACAGTCTAGATCAGTCAAGGGCCCAGAAACATCTCTCCTAAAAAGGAGGTGCAGAATGCCTCTCGCATACTTGCATTTGGCAACACGCTTTCCGCTGACACCAGATACGCCCGTTATAACTACCCTGTTACGGTGTAGCGTTAGGTGCGATCCAATTGCCAGAAGTCCATGCATCCCAAACCAAATATCTTAGGCTTGAGGACAACCTATGTGACGAAAACCTTTGACTCGAAGACCACGCGGTATTCTTCATGATGTCACTATCCAGTATTCACACCCCTGGTGAATACTTGTACATCCTTGGTCTATACTCCTGGTAGCTATCTTCAATCACTATGAATCTCCACCAAGGACTACAATGACGTTATTACCCCCCTAATCGAGGTTCCCACCAAGATAGGTAGTCACGGACAAGATTTTGAATAAAAAGCTTTTATTCATGGATATTACCAAAACATACAAAATGGTGAAGAGCAATGAAACTAATTTCTGCATCCTCCATATTCCACCCTGGAATAAAGATGCATAATTTCTACCATTTCATCGACTCGATTCACATCGTCTATTTGCGTTACTATGTTGGTTCAAGTGGACTTATCACGGGTCACTTCTTGAAACTGCAAAATTACTATGAACTAAAAACAAGTATGCGCTAACTAGTGCTCCCACTCATTTTGCTAGATGATTTGTTTTCCGCAAACCTTGAAAACAAGTCTAGTCTATTTAATTTTATTATATTCCCTGAACTTGGAGAACTAGATTAACTCCTTGTTCCTAAATATATAAAATTATCCCGTAACTATACCTAGTTACATCGTAGATGTAAAAAACTTTTCTATTCCAAGAAATAGACTAAAATAATAAACCTTTTGTTTACACTAACCCGCAAACAAAATTAGATACTTAGTGTATAAACACTTATGTAATATATTGTTTATTATTTTCAACACTTAATTCTTTTATATATTAATATTGGTGACACCGAATTTCAATATATAATTATGACATCCTGGGACTAGTCCTAACACCAGGACCATCTTGAATCCTCAAAATACCCGTCATTAAAATTATATACGATCTTGAAATTCAGCAAGCTAATATTCACTGTGTTTATCCAAAACACTTATTCGCTTCTACGCAAATATACATACATATATATATTTCAATTTATCAAAACTTGATAAATACCTTTGCGTAGGTCAATTGCTCCCACTGACTATTATGAAAACATAGCATTACTTAAAATACCTTATTGACTTGGTCAACTTGACACAAAAGTCAAAATACTGATTTTAAGTATAAATCAAAAACTTAGATTTTGAATAAGAATCTTAAAATCGACGAAACCTTAGACTTGGGTTTTCCACATACCCACTATTTCCTATTACGTAAATTGGTTTCTCGAAACTTTACATGACTACAAGTATAACACACTTGTACGGATTCTTATTTTAAACACGTGAGTACCCTTGATTATAATAGCCATTATAATCATGCTCACCAATGTTTTATCCTTAAACACATTCCGAAAAATAATAACTATTATTTCAAGTGTTTAATACTAGTACATACATTGAACTTGTTTTCATAAATATTTACAATTAATCGATTAGATAAACCTTCTAATCAACAACACCAACCGTGTTGATTCAAGTAATTCCATAAGTTTAGTCGAGCAATTAATATTAATATACCTCAATGGCAATAATTAATGCATAGGATCAACCACTAATAAGTCAAAAACTTTGACTTGTTAGTTAACCTCTAGTCAAACTTGACTAGATATAATCACGAACCACTTGCAAGGATATAACACTAAACAATTCATTAATATTTTAAAAACTGCTTTGAAATAGAAAAATATTTTCAACTATGAATTATTAATATCCTTGTTTCTTCACGTGGGTTCCTTGCATTCTTGGTACCTTTCGCTTTCATTGACCTATTGCAATAAACGATTGCAGATGTCAAACACTATTTGAAAGCAAATACTAAAGTTAGTCACCGAGGTTACTTGTGGTGTTAGACTAAACACCACCTTCGTGACGCTTCGGGCAGTTGACCTTGTACTGGCCAATCTCACCGTACTTAAAGCACCAATTCTCGGACTTTGCTTTGTTCGGTTTAAATCTCTTGCCCTAGCCATTGCCATTTACCTTGGCCCTGAGTGCAGATGGTTCTCGCTTGGTTTTACCTTGCCACTGCCGCTGCGCCCCTTCCTCTTATTACTATTACCCTTATCTACCATGAGAATATCTTTCGACATAGTACCTATATTAGACTTAACTATCTTGAGCATCGAATGAGTCTCAGCTATGGAATTCTCCATGTTGTTCATGTTGTAGTTGAGTATGAAAGGCTTATAGTCATCGGACAACGAGTTAAGCATCATATCCGTTGCCTGCTGCAACGGTATTGGATGTCCAAGCCTTTCTAGGTGGTCCATGTACCCTTTCATTTTCATGACATGGGTACTAACCGAAGTACCCTTAGCCATCTTACAAGTGTTAAGAGCCCTCGTAATATCGTACCATCCTGTACGAACCTGCTCCTAAAACATGTCCCTCAACTAGCGGATCATGTCATAAGCTGATATTTCCATCATGCTCATACACTATTGGCTGGGGCATTTCCCACCGGCTCCTCGATGACATACCACTTTCTCCCATGCCTGAGCACGATCCGAAGATTGCGCTCCTAGTTGAGAAAGTTAGGTCCGGCGAGCTTATCCTTCTCAAGGATAGAATGGAGTAAGAGGTTACTAGTGTTGGATGTGTTTGCCATCTACAATCTCAATCATGTAGTTCAATTAGTAACACACAATAGACTTTGCTAATACAAATCGATAAAAACCCTTAAATGATAAGTATTAGCCCTAGGATCCATATTTCACACACTTGACGCAAGGTTTGGGCACTCCCCGCCAAGTCATGATATTTCTGGTAGGTAACACCCTGTACCAATCATACCTATCTGATAAGACTCCTAGAACCTCGTAGAGCACTTAGACAAAATCCAGTATGTTTAACTCTACTCTAGTGCATTTTGGGCCGGGACTCCTGATTATTACCAAAATAGATCGCACCACCTAAGAACAGTATGAACTCTGGCCGGGACTCCCGATTATCGCATGTAGGACCGATCTAGGATTGATCGGGTTTAGGGTTTAGGGTTTAGGGTTTAGGGTTTAGGGACGGGGTTCTAAACTAAACTAAAACACCCTAATGCTAGGACTGATCTAGGATGAGAAATAGTGCGGAATTTCTATTTCCCAAACCTCCTAAGGATACTATGATCTGCTTAGGTGTCCGGCACACAGTAACACTAAGAAACACACAGAGTAGAAGCAAGAACAAACACTAAGAACTCACACAGAGATGCTTAAGGCTGCCCTTGGTTTTCGTATTTATCACTAAGATTACGAATTATGAGGTCAAAGTCGCGATTACTAAGGCTTATGGTCGGATAAGGTCGATTACGAAGGCTCCCGGTTGATTACCTGTCAATTAGTTGATTACCCGCGAACTTTCGATTACTCACGCTAACGCGGGGTTAAGAGATATTTATAGTGTAATTAAATTCACTACGCACGTAATGTTTCACACTTCGTACGAAATGAGTCCAGTACGCACGTACTGGTTATATTAATAATAATTAATTAACTTTTAACCGACCTAATCACTGCGCGCGTAGTGAGCTCCACTACGCACGTGGTGAGACTGACTTCGCACGTGGTGATCTTTCACCTAAACTTAAACTTCCAAACACACATCAACATATGATTAAGTACTTGTAAGCTTAAGATCATCACAAAGAATCACTAAGAATATCTAAACATGCAAATCATTAATCAAAACACATTTGAATTAATAAAAGAATATATAAACATGCAACCCATTACTCAAAACACATTTGAATTAATAAAACATGAATATATTTCATTGATACGAACTAGGGATTTACAAATATGCACCAACAAACTCCCCCTAAGACCTAGTTCTATCAATACTAGTTACACAAAGTAAAGATTACACAAAGTAAACAAAATGACAATCTAGCTATCACACAGTAGTAGACTTCACTTCTTCAGATCCAGCGTAGATGTCGAAAGCAAAACATATTCGGACGACTTTCTGAAACTGCAACGCCAACTCCATATACTGGTGCTTATACAAAATTGGGTTGTAATATAAAACTGTTATGTCGTCTTTACCAAAATTCCGGATCCACATAGGATCGAATACCTTCATAGTCTCTCCACCTGACAGGTTGTCGTCTAACACTATCACTGCCTCCGTTGTTTTCTCGTTGAAGTACCACCACTTGAACCTAGCGCTCCACCCAGTCGGCATAGTCCTTAATGGCAACTTTTTCATACAACGGGGAGCCTTATAGTTTAGTATCTTGAATCTCCTCCCTGTCAGTGGATCAATCCTGGTTGGATGAATCTTGACCCCTGGTATGTAAGGCTTTAAGTTTTTCCATCCAAATTGAGCCTCACGCTTTACCAACGTTTCGAACCATTTTGCCATACTATTATCATCACAATCCAAAAGAGGCAGGCGAGCAAGTTGACGAATGTCATAGAATGGTAGTGTTTGAATGTCGTTTGCCCTCTGGAAGTACTCAACTCCCCTTTCTCTCTTGACTGCATAGATGTGAAATTCGGGCATGAAACACCAACCAACTATCTCACCATCCGTTTTCTTCCCCAGAGTTTGATAGAACTTTGAATATTCTGGAGAACTTTCGGATCTCTTGGCTTTCCCAGCTTGACGAGCCAGAAATCTTTCATACTTTCTTCTTCTCTCTGTCCGTTCTTCTTCCTTGGACTTTCTATCACAAAGATATTTTTCCAAGTCGAAGTCCACCTTTGCCTGTTCACGAGCTTCTGCTCTCCGATCAACTTCCTCAGCGTTAGCATTTCTGAACAGCTCAGCAAAGTCAGGCAAATCATCCTCCTCTTGTGGGCTAGGATAGTGTTGATCTGTTTCATCCTCAACTTCCATTTCATCAGTATCAAACGTTGGTTCTTGTTCAGCCCGAGGTGGTGGCACACAGCTTTCATCCACCTCTTCCAAAATTACATCCTCAATTGGAATTTGCAGAAGTTCAGCGATTTGTTCCTTGGTCAGGAATGGAAGAATCTCCCCTTCCTCTGCATCATATTCATGCTGAAGAACAATTCGCTCTTCAACATTCAACAGACGCGACGATTGAGGAATCTCAGCCTTCAATGGCTGGACGATTAACGGATCTTCACACAGAAATAAGAAACCATAAACATGTGTAAGTTAAGATTAAACATATCATTTCACATCGAAGGAATAAATATTTCATTACAAAAGATTCATCGTCACACAGAATACATCAATAAGAGATTAATTACAAAGTCACATAGACTATGATCAACCTTGCTCATCGCCAGAATAAGTGCCAGCCTGTTCAGATTCAGCGGCTTCTTTTAATCTGAGCACCTCCTCATCCTGCTTTTCAACATGATCTTTCAACCGTTTGAACTCAGAGGTATATTCAAGCAGGATCTGCTCCATCGTCTCGTTTTTCTTGACAAGCTCGCTGATTATCAATGCTCTTTCCTCATTACTCTTCTCTAAGCTTTCAATCCTCTCAGCATCTCTTTTCAACAAGTCCTCCATCTACGCATCCCTTTTCAGCAGATTTTCTATTTGAGCATCCTTCTCGACCAGTTTCTGCTTTACTTCTGCCAGCTCCAGCTTTCTTTTACTTTCATCTTTGATCATGTCAAGCATGTAGCCTTGGAGTCTGTTTAGGTTTGCTTCCATGGTTAGGGAAGGCAGCTGGGACCTGGTCTGAGATGACCCTTCAGCACCTTGAGCAGGAGTGGTGACTGGAGCAGCTGTGACGGAGTATGGTTGGACAATTATTTCAGACGAAGCCACTAGCGGCTTAAACTTGTAGACCTTCTTCTTCTTATTCTCTGGCTCATCAACCACCCCCTTTTCTTTCCTCTTGCGAATTGCCTCCTCATCATCTTCTTCAAAGAATTCATCAACGTTGATGTCATCTAAGCTCCCCGGGATAGCCTCTCCCCCAGTGGGATCCCGGACTTCCTGACTCTGAACATCAGGCTCCTCATCATCCGAAATTATCGCGATGTTTTCCACCTGGGATGTGGAGCCCTCGTTCCTCCAGAGATGTTTCCTTTCTGGAGCCTTGTAATCTGGGTTGCCCAGATGGCAAATCAAACGTCTTTTCGGAGGGATAGAGGTGCCAATGTACCGGCTCATTTGTCGCACAGTCTGCTCGTTCATGTGCTTCATCTTGATTCGATCACCGTCCTCTTTCACCAGTCCCTCCACTTGAGCATCAATTACTATTTGTAGAAATCTGGGGTACATCAGGAATTGCCCCTCTTTCTTTGTCAGATTCTCCTTTAAGCAGTTGAAGATAGCCCTGGAGATGTTAAACTTGACATTAAGCACAAGGGCTACAAACAGATGGGAGAACGTTTGGTTAAGCTGATCGTGTCCGGTTCTCCTTGGGCCCAGACAATGAGATACCACATGCATCAAATAACGATACGGGGGGCAGAGCTTGGTTTTGTAAACCGATTCATTACGGATCTCCCCCGTATATCCACACCTTAACAAACATCCCTTCACTCGGAAACTGTTCAGCAGAATTGGGTCTGCAATATCATCCCCGAGCTCAAGCAGCTCATTCAGTATACCTTCCGACACAAACACATCAGTATTTTGCACCTTCCCTCGAATCCCACCCAGGGATTCATCATATACAGCAGTGTTCCAGAATTCTTGCTGATGTGATGCGTATGCCGTGCAAGCTGTTGTGATGGCGGTGTGGATCCTTGATCTCATCAAGTAATCGATGATTTCGTCACAATCCCTGGTCAGTTTACTTTTTGTCACACAGGCCCGGATGTTGTGCATATCCCCTGCTTTCAAGTCTGCCTTCGTCTGGCTGCTAGATGCGGTCTGAGCCACACTTTGAGTCGATGAACTTTCAATTTGAGCAGGTTCCATTACTTAAAATCTGCGAACAGAACATTTAGCCCGTTAGTGAGAAACATTCAACAAACCGGAACACACAGTTAAAATCTGTAGATTAAAATAAACGTTCGTTTCAAAATTGACATTCTACCACGTGCGAAATGACCATCATTACGCTCGTGATGAAAGGTCTACGTGCGAAGTGGTTGGATATAATAAACTTTTTAACTTAATTAAATTACGATTCACTTCGCACGTAGTGGTTACAGCTCGCACGGAGTGCACTTCACTTCGTGCGGGCAAAACGCATCAGCTTCATCGTTTTCATTGTTGAGTTCGTGCGAGGTGATGCCACTTCGTGCGAAATGGCTTTCACTTCGTACGGCCAATATTTAAAACTTAAGAACAGTTCGACGAAGACTTTGGCTTAAAACCCCTGATTAACAATGTATTTGTTTCGATTAAGTGATTAAATGACATCTAACTAAGTCCACAAAGGTTCCTTTTCACTTAAATCTAACAAATTAACACATAAAAATCTCAAATCTCAGTTTTAAAGGTTATTGGACTTTCGAACACAAAATCGACTATAACTCGAGATCTAACCGTTGGATTGAAGCGAAAATTATACCAGAATGTTCACAAAGCAAAACCGAATCACAAGGATGGATCGAAAAACACTCTTAGCACAAAATCTGAATCACAATCGAGAGAGAACAGGAGTACACTGTAGAAATTATGAACGCGTACTGACGAATACGCACGAGAACAATATATATACCCTGCTCCACTTCGTGCGAAGTGGATTCACTTCGCATGATGTATCCAAAGTATTTATCCGAAGTGGCAAACCACTTCGCACGTGGTGGATATTACCTCGTGCGAATTTGATCTCACTTCGTATACTTCAATCCAATTCGCACGTGATGCTTTTCCATTTCGTGCGGGTTGCCGATATTTCGTGCGAATTGACTTTCTCACATAGAGTTAGACTTTTTCTCGACGATCCTGTACTCAACACACAGTAGTTAGTAACTTCAATGCAAGTAAAAACATTTAAGCACAAGCAAACACAAGAAATTAAAAATAAAGAAAATAAACATACCAAAAGAAATAAGAAACACACCAAAAATCTTTTTGTATTTTTCTGATTAAAAAGAAACAGAAATGCAGCAAATAAAAAATCTAAACTAAACGACAGAAATGAGAACACAAAAGTAATTGCAGGAATTGAATTACTGAAACGAAATCTTTTTGTGAGAAGGTTCCAAGATGGAATCAGTACCAACACATCTATACTTAGTTATCCTACATTTCAGAACCTTAGGCACAAACATACTCTCTCAATATCTGTCTGTCAATCTAACTTTCCTCAGATAATGAAAGATTTGATTTCAACATTTTCTGATTATCTAGAACTGAGTACATGGTTAAGACTATCTCTTTTAAAATCTCACAGTGTTTTGACTCACTCAGTAGGATGCACAACTTGAGTACCCAACCACCATGCTTATGTGCTTTGAGATTTTGTCAACGCATTTTATGCTCTTTGACATGGAGGTCAATTTTTCACCTCTTCTGATAATTTCTGTTGAGCTTTTGTCACTGCATTTTATGCTCTTTGACAATTCAACACTAATAGATCAATGTAGCTTTTGTCACTGCATTTTATGCTCTTTGACAATTCAACATTGATAGATCAATGTATCTATTTCTTTTGACATCTCAGATTGGGGTCAATTTTTCACCCTCTTTTTACATTTTGCTCATTGTCATCTAAGCACATTTGGCATGGTAACAGGTGTGTGCACCAGACTAAGTTAGTCTCAACTGTTATTGACTTGAAGACTTGGAATGTCTCGATAGTTTGAATCTTTGATGGATTTCCACATGCATAACCACTTATCAGCCTAGACTCTCATCATATGTCTTACACGCCATCTGTTTCTTATCTGATTTGACTCAAATTTTCAGACAGTTTTCTCAAGAATATGTACATGCCTTCAGTCCTAATTTTACTAGACATACTTTGTATAGAACGCCAGTACACCATCATTTTCCATTTGAGTTGGATCAACTTCTCATTTTTGTTTTTCTGATTTTTTTTGTATTTTCTAAGTTTTCTGATTTTTTTGTATTTTCTAAGTTTTCTGATTTTTTTTGTATTTTCTAAGTTTTCTGTTTTTTTTGTATTTTCTAAGTTTTCTGATTTTTTTGTATTTTCTAAGTTTTTTGATTTTTTTTTTATATAAGTTTTCTGATTTTTTTTGTATTTTCTAAGTTTTCTGATTTTTTTTGTATTTTCTAAGTTTTCTGTTTTTTTTTTTTGTATTTTCTAAGTTTTCTGAACTATCTCCCCCTAAAATACTGAAGAAACTAAAAACTAAGAAAATAGAAACGCAAAAACACACAGAAAATAAACACAAAGACAAACGAGATATAACCACACACAAACTAGACACACAGTCACACGAACAAGGACACTAAGTCGCATCATCAGGGACAACCTCACACTTGGTTTTCATCCCGTTTTCATTCACTAAGAATAAAAAACGGGGTTTATCAAATGCCTTTGTATACAGGTCTGCTTTTTGAAATTCAGTTTGGATAGACACGACATCAATTAATTTCTTTTCCCAGCAGTCCCGTATAAAATGGTATTTGATACCAATGTGCTTGGTTTTAGAATGTTGGACAGGATTTTTAGTGATAGCAATAGCAGCAGTATTATCAACAAAAATGGGAGTAGTAGAGAATTGCAAACCGTAATCCCGCAGTTGTTGTTGAATCCAGATGACCTGAGAACAGCAGCTCGCCGCCGAAATGTATTCAGCTTCACACGTAGAGAGCGCAACTGCAGTCTGCTTCTTACACTGCCATGTGACAAGACGTGATCCGAGAAATTGGCAACCTCCTGAGGTAGATTTGTGATCCTTCTTGCATCCACCATAGTCTGAATGACTGTAAGCTGTCAACTCAAAGCTATCATTATGTGGATACCACAGTCCAAGATTAGGAGCATCATTCAGATAGCGAAAGATCCGCTTGACAATCATCAGATGCTTGACATTGGGCTTGGATTGGTATCTTGCCATCAGACATGTTGCAAACATGATGTCTGGTCTGGATGCAGTGAGATACATCAAAGATCCAATCATTGCGCGGTAGAGAGACTCATTCACCAACTCCCCCTCAGTATCTGGAGACATGCCGTGGTTAATGGGCAGAGGTGTTTCACCAACTCCCCCTCAGTATCTGGAGACATGCCGTGGTTAATGGGCAGAGGTGTTGCAGCAGTCTTCTTAGTAGACATTTCAAAACGGGCTAAGATGTCAACAACATACTTCGACTGATGTAGAAAAATCCCTGTCTCGGTCTGCTCCACTTGATGTCCAAGGAAGAACTTCATCTCTCCCATTGAGCTCATTTCGAATTTTTCCTTCATAATCCTTGCAAAGTCTTCACACAGAATCGGATTGGGAGAACCGAAAATGATATCATCCACATAAACTTGCACCAAGATCAAGTCTTTATCATCACCCTTGATAAATAATGTTTTGTCGATGGTTCCTCTCCGGTACCCATTATCAGTCAGATATTGAGAGAGGGTCTCATACCATGCTCTCGGTGCCTGATGAAGACCATATAACGCTTTATTCAGCAAGTACACTTTGTCGGGATGGATCGGATCGACAAACCCCGGAGGTTGGTTCACATAGACTGTTTCTTGAATTTCGCCATACAGGAAAGCACTTTTAACATCCATCTGATAGACTTTAAAGCGTTTGTGTGAGGCAAAGGCGAGAAATAAACGGATCGCTTCTAGCCGAGCGACTGGAGCAAACACATCAGTGTAGTCGATGTCAGGAATTTGTCTGAACCCCTGAACAATGAGCCTTGCCTTGTTCCTGACAATCACCCCCTGATCATCCCTTTTGCACTTCAGAACCCATCTGCAGCCAAAAGATTTAGCTCCCTTGGGTTTGTTCACTAAGCGCCATACATTCAACTTCTGAAATTGAAGCAACTCTTCTTGCATAGCACTAATCCAAGAGTCATCCTTGAGAGCTTCAAGATGATCCTTTGGTTCAATCTGGGAGAGAAATCCCGAACATAGACATTGTGTGAAGTCCACAGACTGAACCAAATTTGCACCCAGTTCCGAGAAGTCTTGCATCAGCTTTAATCCCGGTGACGCTGAAGAAGTAGACCCAGATAGTGTAGCCACTTGCCTCCAGGTTTGAACATGTGAACACGGATCCCCAATAATTTGTTCAGGAGGATGGTTTCTATCCACTCTACTTGATCTCTGTAACTGAGCTTCGACATTTATTTCCAGGTTAGTGACCACAGGTGTCTCCTCAAGTGTTAACGTTTGATCATTGGAGGAACTCTCACCCTGCGACCCCTTGTCTGGTGGAGTATGCGGCTCATCTTCAGAATCAGAATCAGCATCACTTAGAATAGGTATAGCAGTACTCGAGGGCAGGTTTGATGGGGCACCGTCAGAAGAGTTGTGAAGATCATATAACATTTGTATTGCAATATCTTCTTCTAAGGCTACTGGTGGCAGGTTGAATGAGTCAAATAGATTATCATAATCAAACAGCCAGGCATCACCAGCTTTTGTCGGAGGAGAAGAATTTCTCTGCACATCCACTTCAAACCACTCTTCCACACAGTTAGACGTTAAGTTGTATACCCTCTTGTTCGGAATGCTGTATCCCAAGAAGAACCCTTTTTCTACCTTGGAACTGAACTTTCCCTCTGCTTCTCGTTTTAGCATAGTGCACGGAGCGCCAAACGGTTCAAGATGGCTAAGATTCGGTTTCCGGTTATTCAACAGCTCATAACATGTCTTTCCTAATCGTTTGACCACTCAGACCCGGTTAAGTGTGTAACAAGCATCTGCGATAGCTTCGTTCCAAAACCTAACGGGCAAAGCAGAGTCAGCAAGCATGGTGCGTGCTGCCTCTATTAAGGTCCGATTCTTCCTCTCAGCCACTCCATTCATTTGAGGAGTGTATGCAGCACTGAACTGATGTTGGATACCCT
This sequence comes from Pulicaria dysenterica, assembly GCA_947179395.2. NCBI lineage: Eukaryota > Viridiplantae > Streptophyta > Magnoliopsida > Asterales > Asteraceae > Pulicaria > Pulicaria dysenterica. The sequence continues at coordinate 20,500,922 of OX359296.1, read as the reverse complement.
TCTCGTTACACAGCTTTTCCATCTTCTGGTTCTTGAACTCAGTACCATTATCTGATCGAAGCTTCCTGATCTTCAACTTGTAGATTGTCTCTAACTTATTGATCATGACCTCTAAAGTCTCGAATGTCTCAGACTTCTCTTTCAAGAAGAAAACCCAGGAAAACAACGAGTAGTCATCAGTCACTACCAGACAGTATCTATCTCCATGAATGCTCTTGTACCGCACAGGACCAAATAAATCCATGTGAAGTAGTTCAAGCGGAATTGAGATGGAGTGATACTTCTTCAACTTGTGGGGCTTCTTCGTCTGCTTCCCCATTTTACATGATACGCACTTGTCTGGTAGATGGAAACTTTTCAAGTTGACTCCCGTGACCAGCTCATGAAGTACTAAGTGGTTCATCTTTCTCAGGCTTAAATGACACATCCTCTTATGCCATAACACTGAATCCTTCTCAGTGGCCTTTGTGAGAAAGCATTGATGTTCTACATCCTTCACTGAAGCATTGGACATATCCAAGACATAAAGATCATTTTGTCTTGGAGTTGACATTAAGATCATGTCTTCGGGAATTTGGTACTCCTTTTTTAGCACATAGCACTGTTTGTCATCGAACATCACCTTGAACTCTTTATCACAAATTTGGGAAACTGACAGCAAATTGTTTGCTAGCTGCTCGACATAGTTGACTTTGTCAAAGCTCACTCTCCCATTTGACAAGAAACCCTGAGCGGTGATGTGTCCCCCTTTATCTCCAGCGAAGCTGACATACCCTCCTTTTATTTTTCTGCCGTTTGATAGAAGGTTCAGATCGCCTGTCATGTGCCTGGATGCTCCACTATCCACAATCCACGTGTTATACCGATGAGCACCCTGCACAAACATGTAAAGGGTTAGTTAGCATTGGGAACCCAAGCCCGAATGGTCATGGGTTTCCTATCTTCTCCCATCACTTGTACATTAATCCACATACCAGGAGGTTTGGATTCTTCCTTGGTATCTGGATTACTGGATGGTTTAGGTTCAGATTTTGTTGTCCATCTCAAGTCTGAACGGGGAGGAGTCTTATGGTAAACACTTGACGTGTTAATGACTTTATGTATCGACTCCTTCCTTTTCAGACTTACCTCAGGACTCTTGGGTTTACACGAAGTTTCCCCAATTGTCCTTTTGAGCTGAAAGGGGTCAGTTGATTTCTGATTTGATTGAATAAACATTTTATTTTTCTGAGCAGGTTCAGATGAATCAACTTTCCCCTTTGAGCTCTGAGGCTGCTAATCACACTCATAGCTGAGATGACCAGGTCTCCTGCACACATAACAAACCCTGTTAGAATAAGATTTGGCAGGGGTATGTTGCTCCTTCGGTTCAACTTTACTCTTGGGCTGTACTCCTAAACCACTTTGTTTAGGCAAAATTTTAACTTTCTCATAAGGACGGGTTGCAGGAGACTGTGCACCCTCCTTTTCTATGGTTCGAAGTGCAGCTTGAACGTTTTGCATTAGACTACCTTGACCAGAGGAACTGCCCAGAAGTTTTCGCATACCTGGTTCTGGCTTTTCTTCTGGTTTAGGCTCTTTCCTCTGAGGCTCACCAACTTTCCCCTTCATTTTTAAATCAGGGTTTGAGGTTGAAGTAGAAAGTGCATCAACCTTGGGTACAAGTTGGTCAGCTTCAGCGAAGACATCTGATTGCACCAGTTGGTTTAAGACTGGTGGTGGACATTTCGTGTAAGTCTTCGTGTCTTTCTCTTGAACGGACCCTTGTGGTCTACGGTCGATTATGTGTTCAAACAAATAAGATGAAGTTGAATAACTTTTTAGCTTCTGGTTTAAAGTGTCATAATCGACCTTAGAGCTAGCAAGTTCCCGTTTCAGAGTATCAATCTGATTTATGTAAAAAACGATAGCATCCTGTTTGTTTAATAAAGCAACCTCTAGTTCTCTGATTTGTTTGTTTTGACTCTCAATCTTATCTTTTAGAGTCTTTTCTCTACCCTTAATGATAGAGTTTTCATGTAATTTAGAGGTTAGCTCAGTAACTTGTGATTTCAAGGATACTATGGTCTTCACATAATCGTTACACGACACACAGGGAAGACCAGAAGTAGGGTTTACTTTGACATCAGTTTGTCCAGTCATGCACGCCTTTTGATTTACTGGTTCAGGTTGAACAGGCACTGGCGTTGGTTCGGCAGCTGGCTCAGAGGTTGATGCGACATTTTGCTCGTCAGTGGGCAGCACAGACTCGTTATCATTGACATCGTGGACACTGTCTGCCTCAGACTGAGAATCGTCATTCAGATCTAGAACACTGGCCAGGTTGGTCTCAGCAACTTCAAAAGTATCAGCATCTTGGAAGTGTACTGACCAATCGATCCCCTCATCTTTCTGAACAACCACCATTGCTTTGGTTGATCCCTCATGGGATGTTTCACCCTTCTTTGGAGTAGTGGTAGTTGAAAATTTTCCAGAAGATGTTCGGAAAGGGTACTTGGGTCCCGAATTTTTCGGCTTTTCACATTCCCTCGCAAAGTGACCCTTTTCTCCATAATTGTAGCAGGTTACAGCTGACTTGTCAAACCCGAGCTTTGTATCTTTTGTTGCTGTAATCTGCATCCCCATTCTCTTCACTAAGGCTTTGGCTCTTCTTACCAGGTTGGCATATGACCATAAGATATCTTGACGTTCCATCTCATCGTTGTCAATTTGGTCATAGTCTTCTTGGGTCAGATAGGCGTTCCCAATCTTTCCCTTGAGCAGATCATCGTATGAGGTGACCAAGGCACTAAGCATCCCCATATGCTCCTTAACTTCATCAGTGCTGCCATGCTTGAAATGCTCAGTGTTTAAGGCAGGCATTGACGTTTTGCTTGAAGGAGCAGAATACGGTGGTCCACTAGATGTTTCAGAAGCAGACTTGCTTGATGAACTGACGTTAGAAGTAAAAGCTGTCTGCAACGGAGCATTAGATGAGGTGGCTGGAGAAGCAATGGGTCCAGAACAGTATAGCGATGGATTCTGCACATAGCTGCTTAGTCTGTCTAGATTTTGCTCTTCTTGTTCATGCTCTTTAAGTTTGGTGATGAAGTCATTTAGATCCATTCCTTCAAATCCCTCACCATTCTTCAAGATCATGATGAAAGACCTCCAGCTCTTTGGTAGTGCCTTAGACAAAGTCTCCACTTGTTGGCGTTCGGAAATCAGCACCCCCAGACTATCCATTTCACTAAGAAGATGGTTGTATCTGTTGATCAGGTCTCGAAGCTTTTCATTCACATATGAGGTGAAGTGATCAAACTCCTTCCTTAACTGAGATGCCTTGAGCTCCTTCAGAGATGCATTCCCCTCATTCCTCTTTTGTAAGGCGTTCCACAGGGAACGTGACGTTCTGTATCGTCGGAATTGATGAAAGATCTCATTAGGAATGGCTTGAATGAGATATGAATAAGCTTTCTTCTCCGCATCATACGCCTTACGTTGATCGTCACTCATTTGATCATAGGGAACTTCGATGTTCCCTTCTCCCTTTGGCACAACGTAATCGGCAGAGATGGCACGATGTAACCTTTGATCTACTCCATCAATAAAGATCTCAAACCTTGGTTTCCAGAATGGGTAGTCTTCCATGGTTAGTAGTCGGGGTACTTTATTAATGCCTCCCTGTTCGTTGTCCATTATTAAGTTACTTAATGCGGTTATTGTTTGTTTGGCAGCCATTGCACTCATGTCAAACATTTTAGAAAGAGACATAAACAAACACACACACTACGCACGGAATGTAAATCACTTCGCACGTGCACAACTCACTACGCACGAAGTATAAGACCTACGTACGGACTGACACGAAAACACACAGACTTTACTACGCACGAACTGAGAACCTAGTACGCACGGATTGAAATGACTACGCACGGAGTACTTAAAATAGTTTTTAAGAAAATGTTTAACACACAGAATCAACACGTACGCAATGGATTGACTACGTATGAATTGAGGAGTCACTACGCACGGACAAAGCACACAGCCTATCGAAGATTCTAGAGGATCAACGACACACTACGCACGCACTATGGTCACTACGCACGCACTAAGGACTCACTTCGCACGAGTAAAATGCAAACAGATTAACGTAAAAACACGACCTTTTTAACGCAAAAAGACCTATTTTCGACCTAAAAACCGATTAAGAACGACGAAAAGGACAAACACACAGGCCTAATCGACACCTAGATCACGAAATCCTAAAGGAAAAGTGATCAATCAAAGCACAAGGCTATGATACCACTTTGTAGGACCGCTGTGGGACGGGGTTCTAAACTAAACTAAAACACCCTAATGCTAGGACTGATCTAGGATGAGAAATAGTGCGGAATTTCTATTTCCCAAACCTCCTAAGGATACTATGATCTGCTTAGGTGTCCGGCCCACAGTAACACTAAGAAACACACAGAGTAGAAGCAACAACAAACACTAAGAACTCACACAGAGATGCTTAAGGCTGCCCTTGGTTTTCGTATTTATCACTAAGATTACGAATTATGAGGTCAAAGTCGCGATTACTAAGGCTTGAGGTCGGATAAGGTCGATTACGAAGGCTCCCGGTTGATTACCTGTCAATTAGTTGATTAGCCGCGAACTTTCGATTACTCACGCTAACGCGGGGTTAAGAGATATTTATAGTGTAATTAAATTCACTACGCACGTAATGTATCACACTTCGTACGAAATGAGTCCAGTACGCACGTACTGGTTATATTAATAATAATTAATTAACTTTTAACCGACCTAATCACTGCGCGCGTAGTGAGCTCCACTACGCACGTGGTGAGACTGACTTCGCACGTGGTGATCTTTCACCTAAACTTAAACTTCCAAACACACATCAACATATGATTAAGTACTTGTAAGCTTAAGATCATCACAAAGAATCACTAAGAATATATAAACATGCAAATCATTAATCAAAACACATTTGAATTAATAAAAGAATATATAGACATGCAACCCATTACTCAAAACACATTTGAATTAATAAAACATGAATATATTTCATTGATACGAACTAGGGATTTACAAATATGCACCAACATCGCAGAACCTTTCATACCCTTTCCCGCAATGGTTTGAACCCAGATGCCCAAGGTTTGGGCACTTCCGACACCCGAGTACCGTTTAACAGCAAAGGTGTACCATTAGGTGGGTAGCACACACATCTAAGATTTTCTTCGGTTTTATCCAAGTTTAAAAAAACTTGATTTCCAGTTTTGCAAAACCATTTTAAAACTATCTGTTTTAAAATCCGTATATCTTAGTATACCTTGAACTAGGTACACAATACGTCTTATGATAAAACCATCTTAAAACCAAAACTGTTTTAAAATGCTGATATGACAATCATAAAATATTTAATTTTATAAAACTGTTGTCGTATTCCAATTTTATCATATACCGTGGTTTTACCTCTGATTAATAAAAACCATTATTAACCTCCTGCTTTAATTTTATAGTCGCATAAAAAACATTAAAGTAAAGTACAACCACGCAGATAATAAACTTGTTATAGTTTTGCCAACTATGTCCTAAAGGGTCAACTAAAGACAAACTAGACAAAGCTTGATCCCGTGGCTTGATCTTGTGTTTAGGTTCTTTGCTCGCACTGGTCTTGACAGCTCCGGTCTTGAGCAATTCCATCTTGTTCCTCCATCTTTGAAAAACTCCATCTTGATAGATCTTCGTCCTTGGTTTTTCTTACAACAAACTAAACTAGAATACATGAATTCCTATTCTATTACTTTTACATTATAAAAAGGGTTGTAAGTGGCACGCAGGCCTCCCCAAAACCAAAAAGAAATGCAGAAAGGAAAAACACAACCACAGGTCTAAGTTGGCAAAACCTATAACCTACATGTCCAACCAAAGCAAGAAAATACTGTTGACTCGTTTAAGTCAAGCATTTGTAGTTGACATGTAGAAACTACAAATGCCACTTAAAGATACTAATGCGACTTTAGTATACAGGTCAAACCCATTCAACATTTATATATAAATAATCAACCAAGCACTACATATAAACAATAAATAATGCAAACAACATATATACATCCTTGATCTATTAACCTTTCTCGTTACCTCTCAACTAATTAAACTATTAATCGAGATGAGAAATATGACAAGAACTTTGTCATCCTTTTTAATCAATTATTTACAATTGGTATAAAAAAAAATATTACACCAAATGTGTTTTAATCCAAAAACACATAATTGATTAAAATTGTCCTTGTTTTACTTTGTTCAACAATAATACACTATTACGGTTAAATATTATATTCTAAACCAAAAATATAATAATCCTTTATTTTAACTTAACTAGTTAAAATAATCCTTTTAACTATAATTTCTATATATGTATATACTAATTTTAAGTCCGTAAAACTAATACATATATACAATCTTGTATTATTTAATTATTTTGAATTATGCGTCCTGAAAATACAAACGATATTTATAACGTATAGCCTTTGGTCCAAGAGCCCGTGCTCGATTATCCCTAACTGGGCCGAGAAGACCATTAAGTTCACAATGATTTTTTTTATAAGCCCAAAAACATTTAAGTTCTTATAACTATAATTTGTAATAAAAGGAACCAATATGGGCTTTAAAAGGAAAAATCAAAGAATTAGCCGGGCCGACCCTAACTGGGCCGAGCCTTCCTTGGGCTACTGGACCGCCGCAAAGGGGTCCCGACTTGGGCCGAAGCCGCTGTTGGGCCTGGACGCTATTGGGCCGCGACTGGCCTAATTGTACGCGTCGCGATTTGCTTGGGCCACCGAGGTCTTGGGCCCGTTTCTGGACTACCACAATTGGGGCACCACCGCTGAACCGTCACCACCCCCTGGGCCACCGCTGCTGGGGCGCCGCCATGCTGGGGCTGCCGCCGGTGGTCCGGTGGTTTTTCCGGTGACTTTTCCGACCAAAAAACGGGGAGCAATAATATGAACAATAAATATGTATATATCAAAATTAAAATCTAGTAATCCTTAACTTATTTAAAGTTCAAACCTTTATCTTTTAAAACAAAAACTTGTTTTAAATATTTTAACTTTAAACATCCTTATCAACATAACTTGTTGATAATAACTTGGATTTCAAAAACTTTTAAAGTTTATCCTTTAATCTAAAACTAAACTAGTTTAGATTAAAAACTTTAAAACAATATTAACCAAACTGATTAATATTCGTATCATATAAAATCGATATATACAAAATATATATATACATGAACGAAAAATATACCTTTATAGTTTTAATTCTTTAACCGGTTAAACCTAACTGATTTAACCTTTCTGATTAAAAATTAAAAAAACTATAAAATCTTTCAATATTCAAATCTAACTGTTCGAATATTAAAACTTGTAAACTGAGATTAACAAAACTTGTTAATCCCTACTTTTCGATTATATATATATATATATATATATATATATATATATATATATATATATATATATATATATATATATATATATATATATATAAGAACAAGAACAAATAAATAGATCAAACAATATACAATACAATGTGATAAACTGAGCCGTGGCTCTCATACCACTGTTGGGTTTTATTGCACCTCCTATGTGTCATACTGATTCAAACTTAAACTGGTTTGAACCGACTCAAGGATGAAAACTGATTAATCATTCATAAAAGCGGAACTTGAATGATCAACCACCCAAAAGCCCTAAAGGGTTAGAATCTTTGTTTATCACAAAGTACATATATATAAATTGACATTATGTATGTATGAAACAAAAATAATATGAATAACATCATTAAGAACCAGAAGATGAAGATGAAGTTCTTACCTTTACTTACCTATGGTTGCTCAAGTATTAATCCACCCGTGATAAGGAAAAACCGAAACTCGATTTTTCTCCTTTGTGTTCTCGGCCGGAACCCATAGAGAGAGAGAGAGAGAGAGGAGAGAGTTTTTTCTTGTTCATAAACTTGAACAATATATTTTTCCATTTTTTCTAATTCTTTACCTCTAATACCTATTTATACTAAATAGGATTAGACCTTAATTAGCAAACAACTTATCTTTTCCTAATTTGAATTAAACTAAAACGTAATCACCAAGTTATTATATATATTAATAATAATAAAGAAAATAATATATATATATATATATATATATATCACATATGGCCGCCGGCCAATGTGAATATATAATATATATTTATTTATTTATTTCTCTTTCCTTTATTATATATATATATATATTCATAATCCTTGTCCAAAATAAATAATTTAAACTTAAATAATTAATCTCGAATATTATTAATTAACAATATATTTATTAACTAATAAATATATTTATTCTTGTTAATTAATTAACTTGGTAATTAATACTCTCAGTAATTTAAAACCATAACTTACTATTACTGGTTTATAACTAACTGTTATTAAACCGTTCTCCCACTTGTGGTTGCATTACTTCTCGGATTACATTCCCTCACAGGTGTGACCCTTGAGTATCTCATGGCATTGGATGTGGCATCAGGGTTCGACGGTTATGCACACAAATCCTATCACTAAACCCTAACCAATAAACACATAACCATGTCCCACTGTCTCCAATGATGGGTCGTAACATGTCACTGTCACCAATCATGGATGGGTCATAACATGTCCCACTGTCACCAATCATGGATGGGTCGTAACCAGTCATGAAGACGTGTTGTATATATATTCTATAACAAAAAATAGTTTGAACTTTTTTAAGGTATTACCAGTTCCATTGATTCCTAAACAAGTAATTAATATTATTTCCCTTTTACAAATCTTTACTCAAGAAATATGTAAATGACTCAAGTCTATGATCAGGACGATCATCTTGTTAATCAAAATAATGATAACAACCAGTTTGCATATGAATCAGAGGAGTATATTGATGATGATGCAGAAGATAACAACCTGCAGATTAGCAAACCTATAGTTAAGAGGGGCATAACTAGGTTATCTAAGTTTCGAAAAGAATATAGCTAACTTTGTGGAATAAAGCTTCGTGTAACCTTCGACGTGATGAATAGGATATGAGGGCCAATAAGACCATTGTTTATAAGTTTTTTAGGAGACGTGGTTCGTGAGCATATAGGTTTGAAGATTTTAGCGTGGAAGAAGGTGGGTCAAGAAGCAAGAGACAAACTATGGGATGAAATCACGGTAGACATATAACTTTATCCTTATGCAATTACCTTATGCGAAACTAATTAACAAAATTGTGTTGATAATTTTTTGCACCAATTTTTTTGATGTTGACGAGAGTCGTCGAAACTTAATAATGCATCGTATTGGTGCACTTCTAAGAAATTTAAGAAGAAAATTGAGACAAACATACATATTTCCCAACCAAAATACACCTTCAAAATTAAATGAAGTCCCAGCGAAGTATAGTGCCACTGTTGAAGCCCCGGCGTGGATCGAATTTGTGAATTATACGAGCACAGAGGTATACAAGGTTTTAATTTGGTATTTCTATTTAAGTCCATATATTTTTATAATTTTGTGTTTGCATCTAAGAACCTAATAATTTTGTGTTGTAAGGAAAAGTTAGATGTAACTAAAACAACGTGTTCCAAGTCTGTTTATCAGCATACAATGGGACGAGGTGGATACGTACATGTCAAAGAGAACATGGTAAATTATGTTATAATTATAATTGATTACGTATTTGATCTTGGTTTAACTTTATATTTTGTATGTACTTGATGCTTATAAGATAAAAAATAAAGAAATCCAACCTGATGAAGAACCCTCGCGTTGTATAATGTGGTTGAAAGGAAGGGTAAACAAAGCGGACAAATTGCAGATGATGAGACTAGATCAGTGGGAGATAAACTTGTAAGTATGACTGCAAATTTTTATTATCACTTTAATTTATGTTTAGTTTGCGGAAAATGTTAACTTATTATTTTCCATGCACTTTTTCTGTGCAGGTAGAAAATAAGGACAAGATCAAAGATGGAACCTTGCAGATTGATAAGGGCACTGATGCATTGGCAATTGTATTTGGAAAGGAAAAAGGAGGTTATGCAAGAGGAGTTAGAGGTGGAGTGACATACAATAAGTACTTTGATCTTCCTCGAAACAGAAAAGCATCTTATGAAAGAATTACATACGGGACGATGGAAAGAATGGTTTCAAAACAGTCAAGGATGCAGTAAGTGGATTTTACGCATGGCCAATGGATCAAGTTATTTTTGATGAAAATGTACATATATTATTCTTCATATTTAATTCAATGTTTGAAAAGTTATAAACCTAGCTACGTATATTATTCTTCATATTTAATGCAATGTTTGATACATGTTGATATTATTTCCTATAGGTAATTACACCACCAACTATCGTAGAAAAGATTGATGAGAACGTTGGTGTACCTAAATTACAAAAAAAAAGCGCAAAGGTATTTATGTGACTATTGATACCATGCAAAAGATACCGAGGGCAAACTTGAAGAGTCAAAAGACTTTAACTATGTGATTTTTACATGTATAACTCGTGAAAACTATGATAGTGTACAATTTTATTACATTCCGATTATGTATTTGGATTTACTTATATACATTCCAATTTTGTTATGTAATTCGAATTAGTTTTGTGTTTTTTCTTTTGTTATATACATATACATATATATATATATATATATATATATATATATATATATATATATATATATATATATATATAACTCAAACCGTGACACAAATTATTGATATCTTAAATATGACTAAAAGGTGATCTCACATAATATGGTCACACTTATGTACACTTTCGGCCACTGTTTGCTAAATTCGTTATGTGACTAAATATTACAAAAAGCCACACAAACATAAAATTCATGTGGCCATTGGATGGACAATAGTCACACAAAATACACATATACTTGACAATTAAAAAGCATATGGTCATACTTATTAACACTTTTGGTCACTTTTTGAATAACTGTATGTGACTAAATCCTCAAAAATAAAATGCATTGTTTGACTAAATATTACAAAATAACACACAAAAATTAAATTCATGTGACCATTGGGTGAACAATATTCACAAGAAATACACATTACTTGACTTTAAAAAGCATATGGTCACACTTTTTAACACATTTGGTCACTTTTTAAATACAATTTATATGACTAAATCCTCAAAACTAAAATGCCTTGTGTGACTGAATATTACAAAACGTCACACATTTATTAAATTAATGTGACCATTGGGTGAATAATAGTCAAACAAAATACACATTACTTAACTTTAAAAAGCATATGGTCACACATTTTAACACTTTTGGTCATATTATAATTTCATCTATGTGACTAAATTCACAAAAATAAAATGCCTGGTGTGACTGAATATTACAAAACGCCACACAAAAATTAAATTCATGTGACCATTGGGTGAACAATAGTCACACGAAATACATATTTACTTGACTTTAAAAAGCATATGTTCACACATGTAACAATTTTGGTCATGTTATAATTCCGTCTATGTGACTGAATATTACAAAACACCACACAAACATTAAATTCATGTGGCCATTACATGAACAATAGTCAAACATACACATTTATGGTTGAGTTTAAAAAGCATATGGTCACACATTTAGGACCTATGGTCACTCGACCTTTGGTCACACATGCGCTGAAAAAGAAAGTGTGACTATACGCATATCGTCACACATTTTTGGTGTGACGAAATTGCGTTTTTCTACTAGTGGAGGCATGGTCATGATGAGATGGTTGAACCGTGCAGTGACTTTTGGTCAAATGATCTTATTAGTTGAGATTTAATGAGACAAAGTTAAGTTTGTAAGATATGTTCTAAATACAACTTAAACAGAATTATGAAGCTTGATCAGACTGAGCACTTATAGTGTTTCAGACTGAGCGTAAGCTGAGTAATAAGTTGAGCATATAGTTGATCAGCATATACTATATCTTAGTAAGTTTATCAATATCTTTGATAAGCTGTGTGTGTCACCTAAGATATAGGTTGAGTATTCAGCTTGATGTGTTTCAAGCTGAGTGACTCAGCTTCTAGGCTGAGTCAGCTCAACAGAGTTGCTAAGTAAGTTCTAGCTAACTCTTATGACTTCTAAGGATGAGTTAGTCATTATACATGTTAGTACATGTTTGATTTCGAGTTTGTTCTCGAAGAACTCAGCATGATGAGGTTCAACCTGAGTAACTTAGCCTGACGAAAGAGGTGAGTTTAAGAGAATTTAAATATGTTTTAAATTCAGTAATTCTCTATATCTATGGTGTGGATAAGAAGATTCCAGAATCAAGATTGAAGATTGAAGACTCAAGATAGAAGATTTAAGATTCAAGATTCCGGGTTATCCGTTAGTTTTTTAGCAGATTAGTATAACTTCTAGTTTGTTAGGATCCGTAGGAACATGATTCTAAATACTAATCTCTCGATAAGTTCAAAGACCTAACCTCACCATCATATGTGTTACGAATTTTGATACACTGTTTGTATGTTCAACGTGATTTATATTTGCGTTTTTATGCATGATTTACATGCTAGAAAACCCCGTACTTAGCCCAAATACAAGGTGATTACTCCTATTATTGATCTAATATGCTTAACATTCACCATGCAGGTTGCAAAGAGCTTTAAGTAAGATAAATGGGCAAAACAAGGAAAGAATTGAAGAATACTGAAAAAATGATCCCTACGGCCGTAGGATATAATCACTACGGCCGTAGGAGTCTGTCTTCTAGAAACCTGCGTGCGGAGAATACCTGTCCCAGCCACCCTACGGCCATAGAGGCTTCTTCCTACGGCCGTAGGAAGTCCACTTACAGCAGATTAAATTCAGAATTCTGCCATTTTGCAAAGTGTTACCATTTTCAACTCCACTCCGGAAAAACACATCCATATACCCTCTCTAAACATCCTAACACTCCAGGGGACTTCTCTTGGTGATTCTAAGGAGGAGAGCTTGGATCTTGAAGGCTTGGAACAACATTGGGAGCTTGGATTCATTAGTTTTATCATTGCTAGCTTGGGTATACTCTTTCCATTTATTATATCAATCATGTACCCATGTGTTCCAGATGTTGTAGTGCTACTATTATTGTATATGGATAACTAAACTCATTTCACTTGGGCCAAGATGATTCTTGGCTAAGTTATGGCAATATATTTGACTTTTATGTTGACTTGATTCATATATGCATGTTTGATCTTGAATACAAGTGTGTTTTATCAACTTAATATGTTTAATCTTACCATGTTCATGTGTGATAATGTGTATAGGATAACTCCTTCATGTTTAAGCATGTGGATATTGAAGAAAGATGGTTGATTTTACTAATTCCATGTTGAGTTTGTTATTAGAAATGATACATCTTGCATGGTTATCTTTAGATATCATTATTGGAATATGTTTTGAATCCTTGTAGGTTCATCCATTATTGGTCATTTTATTCATAAGTTGATTTTATGCATGCCTTGTGATTGTAAATGAAAATCTTGTCATTTGGTGTATTCATTGGTCTAACATGCTACAAATAATTAAAGGGTTCACAAAGATGTTTGTTGGTATGTTTAGATGGTGAAATAAACTCACATGTATGCCCTTGTTATGCTTGTCTTAGTGTTCAATGTGCATATCACATGATTCATGTTTCAAGAAGTGTTGGCTATACTAGAAATGGTAGGTTTAACATGTTCATAACTTTAGTAATCATGTGGCTAATCATTAAAACCCCTTAATTGTGTGGTTTGAGTTTAGAGGAGTTTGTGACCCCATTGTACCAGTTTACATGTGTTTATGATCTGAGATTAAAGTCTAGATTGTAATTTGTTGTTGAATGCCTTTATGTTAGATTTGACTGTTCTGTCATATTGGTTCCTACGGCCGCAGTGAGAAATCCATACGGCCGTAGGAACTGTACAATTTACTACGGCCGTAGTAAGAAATCCGTACGGCCGTAGGGGGTTATTTTCACAACAGTTTGATGTTTTTGTTTGTTTTAACTTATTTAACCACTTTAACACTTTTTTGGGTTCTGAGGACTACTGGATATGTCATTTGAAAAGATGTATGTCTTTGTAGTCTGATTTGGACGTGATCTGGTGGATCTGTAGTTAAATCCTTATACGCCGTTGCTTCCTGTTTATGTTTAATTGCTAAGTCTAAGTCTTGATAACTCGAGTGATAATTTCTGTATGATAATGTACTCTTGTGAGTATTAGAATAGCATGATATGCGCTTAATCTATTCAAGTATTCATATTATGTTTTGTATTGTGTCATTGCCATGACTAGTCTCGATGATTCGAAAGCCTGAGTGAATCTGTTATCCTACCTGTTTGCCTTCGGTGTTAATCTGTTTTAGTTGCTGTATTTGTTGAGATCTCGTGGGAAACACAGCGGAAGCAAGTACAACAAACAAAGCCCACGGTACAAGCAAATAAAACATGAAAACAAGAAATCCCAAAATGGACCAAACTCTATGTATAAAATGCAACTTGAAAAGGAAGAAATGGTTATACCAGCCTCCTTAGCTCCAGAATTCGGATTGTCTCGTAGTGTTGAGCTCCAAGAACGAAAGTGCGGATCGACTAGAGGGATATACCCCGGTAACACGCCAACCTCTTGAGCTAGCAAGCCTCCATGGTACTTCTACTCGAAAACCACTTCTGGAACAGCAATATGTCGAGACCAATCTTCTGGAACATGAGCTTTCTTGTATCTTCACTTGGTCTCTTGTAGCACCAAAGAAGTTATATGTAATTTTGAGAGAGAGAGCATTAGAGAGAAAAACCCCCAAAATCAAAAATGAGTTCTCGCTTTTTCTCTTATGTCCAGATTCGGGTAATATCCCCTCCAACCGGCCAAGCATCGAAACAAACAAATACACATGCATTGGTTGATTTTAGAGGTGGATATGACAAATGGCACTGGCAGGGTTTAGCGGCGCTAACCAAGAGTTAGCGGCGCTAACTCAAAAGGGTTAGCGGCGCTAACGCGCCCTGTCAGCGATTTGACACAAAGTACATGCAGCCGTAGCGGCGCTAACCTATAGGAGTTAGCGGCGCTAACTCCTAATAGTTAGCGGCGCTAACGCGGTCTGCGATGTCAACTTTTGTCTTTTGCCATGTTTGGTCCCTTTAACTTAAGTTGCTGTCAGGTTAGACCCCGGTGTATGACCCAATAGGCCCATACATCATCAGCAGCGGTCCATATGGTGTACGTACATTAATGGGCATATTTCTAACAAACTCCCACTTGCACATAATGCACCGTACCCATGTAACCACAGACAAAGAGCGGCCTCTAGCAAAAGCATCAATGCCCCCAAGTCAGTATGGGTTCCGCTTTTATGCAGAAAACCATTATCTACAAAAGGAACGTAGAGGTCCTATTTGATAAGTGATCAATACTCCTTTTGTTCACGATATCCTTGTGAACACGAGACATGGATTGATATATCAATCTCCAGATCGTTCACGATTATATTACTCGATCTTGATTGGTGGTGACCAAAATTTAAGGACATATCTGATTCTAAATCAATATTCCTTTGCGCATGGCCATGCTTATTTTGGTGTCAGCGCCCAATCATCGAGGGGCCCAGGGATATCTCTCATACCAGAGGAACAAATCCCGTTGACTATACAACCCCATAGCGTGAACCTTCTCTTACTTGGCTATTCCCTTTATAGTAGCCAGTTACGAACTACGTTTTGAAATGGCTAAAGTAAGAAAGTTTCATGCTATAGCAATTCATACATCTCGGGTCGAAGGACGTAATGATATTATCCTTCCGAGTCACTCTATGACCATGATCCATGAAGTGAACTCGGGTGTGGGTCTTCCAGTTACTTGAAACTCCTTTCAAGCACAGGTTACTGTTGCGTTTCATGCATTCAATCCTTGATTAATGCCTAACCAACACCTAATCTCAGCCTTAATTCAAGCTTCCTTCCCTTGAAGAATGACTGGCTGTGGAAATTTAGAATGTATAAACATTCTGGGAAGTGGTTAAACATGCTAAGATGGAACACAGTAAAGACCAATGAAGGTAACCGCATCATGCGTATATATAGTCTCTACTATATATCGATACAATCATCGGTTAGCAGTACTGCTTACCGTTCCCAAAGCTTATAAGTAAATCAAACATTTACTAAAACGATATTCGAGCCTAGTCATAAGCATTGACAATGCTATTATACCTAGTATGAAATTCATCACTAGTATTTGACAACGGCTTAATTATGGGATCATCTACACGATATCCCTTTGTACTCTTTTGTATTCTCTTATTAAACCACTTGCGAAGTGTTTATCAGAGAGATCATATACAAGGTTATCATAGTCGTCATATCCTTAATGTTACCGAAGTCTACAATAGGATTAATGACACTAATGATTATCAAAGTCGTCATACTCTCATTGTAACCGAAGTTCATAATAGAGTTACTGACACTCACGTTAATTAGAGTCGACATACCCTAAATGTTACCAAAGTACACAATAGGGTTAACGTCACTCATTGAATCTTAATGTCGTATCTGCACCACATATTTTAATATTCAAAACTCCGATTAAAATTTGACAGTTTCATAGGTATAGATTTTCTTGCAGTACTAACTTACTCAAGACAATTCTATTTTCGTCGAACATCAAGAACATATATCAGTATTTCTTGAATCTAAAATCCACTTGATTCCATGTTTTCTATTCATACTCATAGTACAATAATTCCATCACTAGGTTGTAAAACAACCCTAAATTAGGACATTAATTTTATTGAGCATATTTTGCTAAGAACACATGAAGCTCCCACTAGCCCTGACAAGGGTATCTGGCTTAATCTATGCTTTCTAGAAAACTCATTCCTTTGACTTTCTTGCAAAGCGGGATTACAGCGACAAGATGCAAAATTTTGCTGACTAAACTCATGGACACAATTTGGACATAATGGATATATGAGACCTCGGAACATGTTTCAAAACATTTCCTCAAATTAACCCTGCGAAGGATCTTGGTCTTCATATTTCCATGTGAACATACTTGTTTTTCCCAAAGCGACAACAATGTTCCACATAAACCAGACCTAATCTGGATATTATGGATGAATAAGACCCACGGAAAGTGCCTTAAGCATTTCCTCAACATAATCCAGCGAAGGATACAGGTCTCTTACATCCAAGTGTACTAATCTTGTTTTCGTAAGGTGACAACAATATTTCACTTTATCCAAGTTATCTTCAACACAACTACTAGAACATATTTTCATATTATCAATATGAAAAGCTTTGTCTCTAGTCGGTATTTGAAGTTGTCCATAGATGCATATATGTTAGTCCCTTCACCTTCTCGGATTACACCTTAGGTGTGGGATTAACCCAAGTCAAGTACTTGGATGCAGCAAATTGATTACATCTATGTACACCATTCACTTCTTATATTCACTAGCGAACACAGGGTCCCACCATGTTTCCGATGAATGGTAATATCACAATGATTTACCATCAAGCTGTTGCTACTCTGATATGACAACCTCATATCTATAACAACCTTCTTGATTTCCATCAGATATAAAGAAGCAATGGATATTGTCAGGTTTTACCAGCATCTCTATGCTGATTAAGTGCTAGTGTCCACATTAGGTCTTTTATTTAAGTTTAACGTTCTTCCACTGGAATGCTTTTGTAAACTGTTCTTTCCCTTTTGAATAACCAAACATGGTTCCCATAAGTTCAAGAACAATTATCCAAAACTCGGATGAACTACTTAAATATACAAGCATCAACTTATAATTCATACATCTCCCACTTAATGTAGAATGAATAATTTTAAGTTGTGAGATTGATAAGCAAAGTACTCTTTCTAGTCAAAATCTCATTGGATGCTTAAGTTGACCATAATGTTGTGTTTCAGATTGAGAACTTGGTTCATAAAAATTAATGTATACCAATCACATTGAATACATGTTTTAGGCCTGCTTTTTACCAGATCATCAACAAAGATATCCGGTTTTGTTTAAAGTAACATCATGTACAAAATGTGTTTCTTAGAGAAAACGAATTACGGGATAAACCCATGATTCATTTCATGTTTAAACCAATATAGAGAGTAAAACTTAGTATCTATTCTAGATCTAAGAATTTACGTCTATATGCCCTTATTGATTCTTAATTTCTTAAGGTTATTTCCGAACACCTCCAGGTTTCAGACACAAACCTTTTATCTAGTTAAACATTCTCTCAACAACCATCATAAAGATGGTGATGGAGAATCTTACTAGTGTCACTCTATATGGTATACTTGTACGGATTATCCACATAAGTGTGATCAAAATCCAACAAGTTATAATCCTTCCTACCAACATAGGTGAAGGATTTCTTAATCATCCTAGTCCAATAAACAATATTTATATCCTTCATTTAGCCCGAGGCTAAACTTTTACAAAGATCCTAACCACATGGATCCAAGCGATGTAAATGTTGTTTACTTGGTTAAGTTTGATTATGCCATATACTAATGTATCCAAACCACTTTTGGATCTAAGAATCAATTATTTCATGATCGCCTTACTACTTATAATGAGCCTTTATGTATGCAATGATATGGATAAGTTTTGATTGGATAAAACATATCAAAATAATTTTTCAAAATTGTTTCAATTCCAAGTCATCTCCATCGTCATCAAATGTGTATTTAAGCACCATAAATGGTCAAAATAACACATAAGCTTTGACATGGATCGAATTTGAAATGAAACCATCATAATGAAAAATCTTTTAAACAAAATACATAGTACAAAATATCCATCATCTCTAAAGAACATACAATAAAGCAAGTCTTGCCACGCAGGGCGTACAAACAAAAGTAATAAATTAATCCGGAAAAAAAATGGCGAGATCAACACTCCCAATTCTCTTGTAGAAGACAATCAAAAAAATTTCTTCTTGAGAGATCCGGCTCTTCAAGCTCTTCCTTTTGCATCGAACAGACCTACACTTTGCAACAAAATAAATTTGTGACAAACGTGAGTCATATAGCTCGGGTAAACAACCCAGCTTAATAAGGAATGGCAATGAAGTATAATCATGAATGTACCTTAAGTAGGAAAATTAACTCTCTCTTGTCTGAGAAGTTTTATATCCTCTCGGCACGGAGGGGCAGGCATGACGGCCCCAATCCCTAAATCTACCGCAGAAGTAGCAAACCAACCCTTGTTGAGTCTCTTTAGGCATATCATCAATATCCATAGACTCAAAACTTGAAGTAAGCTTGGATACACCAACTTCTTCATTTGATGGGATCAATTTCTTCTTCTTGGCTAAAAGTTGTTCCTTAGAGCCAAAAACAGGAGTGAATGAGGATGATTCATGCTTGGACATGTTGGATTCAACATCCTTCAACATTCCATGCAGTTCATCTATAGATGTTTCCTTTCCATGCATATGATAGTTCTCTACAAACTTTTCATATGATGCGGGCAGAGACCGAAGTATGAAATTCACACCAAGCTCCCTCCCTATAGGAAAACCTAGTCTCTCCATCTGGTCCATGTATGACTTCATCTTCAAAACATGGGCACTAACACTCCCGCCTTCCCGCATCTTACAACCGGTTAGACTTTTAACGCACTCATAATGTTCTTGCCTACCTTGCTGTCGGAAAACATCCTTCAGCTTGTTAATCATGTCATACACAGTCATGTGCTCAAATTGCTTTCGCAGTTCCGAGGTCATACTTGATAACATGAGGCTAGCAACATCGTGCGTATCCCGAACACGCTTTTCATACGCGTATCGGATAGCCCATTCCGCATTGGTAGCAGGTGGTTCAGGAAGGGGTTCCTCAAGGATGTGTAACTTGGACTCGGCACGTAGGACAATCCTCAATTGCCTAAGCCAGTCCACAAAGTTCACTCTCGTGAGTTTCTCCCTTTGTAGGAACATACGTAGTGATAAGTTCGACGTGTTGTGGTTTTGATTTGACATCCTATATTAAAGTAGAGTACACGAATTAGTTATTTGATTTAATCCTCGTTAAAATAATTACCCATATTGCCTCGAAAAATATTTTAACAAGGGCTAAGAACCATATTTCACTCCAATCCATGACGGGGTTGCCGCGGATCACTTCATGGAGCTATTTAGGCCGATAACCATCTTACCGATTGCAATCTCTATTGCAACTCTTAGACACTTGCGGGATCCTACGACAACCATCGGTCGTTTGGCATGTTTGATCCCTACTTGCACCAATTCCAAATTAAAATTCTCGGTTGACTCGTGCTAAGCTCGACAATCACTCAAGGATTTTAATTTGCAATTGTAAATCGTCCGTCAAGACATACGGTAACAAATTCACCAAAATTGGCTCGTGCTAAGCTCGACAACCAAAATTGTGAATTTGCCACACTCACCTTCCACACAGGTTTATGGGAGTTGGCTCGTGTTAAGCTCGACAACCAAAACCCATAAATCTAGATTCGGGTGGTATCGACTTACGGATGGCGCAAGATTTACGTTTTATGAAAAACGGGCTTTTGTTTTCGGCTTGGTTACAGATTAACTTGTTTAGTGACAAAACCTATTTCCATTAGGTGAGTTAATCTTGTATGTGAGCGCGCGAGAGTTGCAAACCATTTTTACCAAATCTCTTGTGATTTTATTAATTTCGAAAAATTATCTAGCATGCGAATCCTAAGCAAACCATGCAAGAATAAAATGAAATCACATCACACGCATATAAACGAAGTAAATTGGTAACCCTTGCCAAAATCCTATGCGTTCTTC
Source organism: Pulicaria dysenterica (assembly GCA_947179395.2). Lineage (NCBI taxonomy): Eukaryota > Viridiplantae > Streptophyta > Magnoliopsida > Asterales > Asteraceae > Pulicaria > Pulicaria dysenterica. The sequence goes on along the minus strand of OX359296.1, from coordinate 20,480,079 downwards.
CCGTGAGCCAAAACGGGTAGAACGTGGTCAATCTAGGGGACGGAAAGTCTTCAATGCGAGCTCCCACTAGATCCGCCATCTCCAATGGACTTCATCGGCTTTTATGGACACGCTCCATTTCCTTTCCGACTCCTAAATGTGTGTCTTCATCCAATTTGTACAAAACATACAATAGAAAAAGAAATGACGTACAAGCCACAATAACTTCCTATTTATCTAGTACAAATACACGGATGACTGAAATGGCATGCAAGCCACAATATTATTACAAATATAACAATTTTAATAACTACTACAGCCCATATGTGATATTAAATCACCAAATTGCATCCAAACACACAAATACAAACACAAGGTCAAGGCAAGGTTACCAATTTCACAACAACCACATACAACCAAACATAATGGTAACTAAAATACCAAAACAAACCTGGAACAAATTTCCAGAAACAGAAAATGACCAAAATACCCGAGAACAAAACTGTTTTTAACTTTTAAAACCAAAATCGTAGATGCGCGTTAGCGCCGCTAAGTTTAAGTAGTTAGCGCCGCTAACTGAAGACAGTTAGCGCCGCTAACCCGGTTCGAACAGAAAACAAACATTTTGATTTCGGAATTTTCAGGCCACCAAGTGCAAATCTAACATAGAGGTGGCTCTGATACCACTGTTGAGATCTCGTGGGCAACACAGCGGAAGCAAGTACAACAAACAAAGCCCACGGTACAAGCAAATAAAACATGAAAACAAGAAATCCCAAAATGGACCAAACTCTATGTATAAAATGCAACTTGAAAAGGAAGAAATGGTTATACCAGCCTCCTTAGCTCCAGAATTCGGATTGTCTCGTAGTGTTGAGCTCCAAGAACGAAAGTGCGGATCGACTAGAGGGATATACTCCGGTAACACGCCAACCTCTTGAGCTAGCAAGCCTCCATGGTACTTCTACTCGAAAACCACTTCTGGAACAGCAATATGTCGAGACCAATCTTCTGGAACATGAGCTTTCTTGTATCTTCACTTGGTCTCTTGTAGCACCAAAGAAGTTATATGTAATTTTGAGAGAGAGAGCATTAGAGAGAAAAACCCCCAAAATCAAAAATGAGTTCTCGCTTTTTCTCTTATGTCCAGATTCGGGTAATATCCCCTCCAACCGGCCAAGCATCGAAACAAACAAATACACATGCATTGGTTGATTTTAGAGGTGGATATGACAAATGGCACTGGCAGGGTTTAGCGGCGCTAACCAAGAGTTAGCGGCGCTAACTCAAAAGGGTTAGATTTGACACAAAGTACATGCAGCCGTAGCGGCGCTAACCTATAGGAGTTAGCGGCGCTAACTCCTAATAGTTAGCGGCGCTAACGCAGTCTGCGATGTCAACTTTTGTCTTTTGCCATGTTTGGTCCCTTTAACTTAAGTTGCTGTCAGGTTAGACCCCGGTGTATGACCCAATAGGCCCATACATCATCAGCAGCGGTCCATATGGCGTACGTACATTAATGGGCATATTTCTAACAGTATTTCCTATTTAGTTCATTCTGTTACTTGCTTTAATATTTTATTCTGATGATCGAACAACAATGAAGCTTAAGTATCGGTAGCTCCCTATCCTAGTGGAACGATATCCGGTCTTACCGAGTCTATACTACTATTGACCAGGTTATACTTGCCTGAGTCGTGTGTAGTATCTGCTTAGTAACATCGTTTTTATAAATTTAAAACGAGGTTGTGTCAAGATTTTATAAGCAAAAACCAGCAGTATGGGCTCTCAACAAGTTTTTGGCGCCGCTGCCGGGGACAGGCAATACTGAGAAATAGTGTAATTATTGATTCAATATTGTTACTTGTTACTTGAAATTAGGTGTGCCTGATTAGGTAGTTCTTGCTTTTTTTTTCTCGCACCCTCTGTCAGTTTGTTCTATTCTAAGCAAATTGAGCCTTTTCAAGAACCCGAGCGTGAGTTTCGACGACGCCGACGCCGTCAACGCCAACGCCAAAGAGAACGTATTCAAAACATGGCTGAAGAAGGATCACCACCACCTAGGACACTTAACGACTATGTTCGTCCGGATATTAACAATATCCAGAACACCATCATTCAACCTAGGGTGGCAGCGAACAATTTTGAAATCAAACCCAATGTAATTCAGATGGTTCAAAATTCAGATGGTTCAAAATTCCGTTCAGTTTCATGGCCTTCTCGACGAGGATGCAAACACTCACATCTGCAGTTTTCTCGAAATCTGCGATACGTTTAAAATCAATGGTGTTACTAATGATGCCATTCGCTTGCGTTTATTCCCGTTTTCTCTCAAAGACAAAGCCAAGCTTTGTCTTACTTCTCTCTAGGTAAATTCCATTGCTACATGGAATGATCTTGTTGCCAAATTTCTAGCTAAATACTACCCGCCGGCCAAAACAGCCAAGCTGCGTAATGATATCTCATCGTTTCATCAGACTGACGGGGAAGGTCTTTATGATGCCTGGGATAGATACAAGGATCTCATGAGGAGATGTCCTTCATACGGATACGAGCTATGGAATCAAATTTTTATATTTTATAATGGCTTATCCGTTGTCACTCGGCAGATGATAGATGCTGCCGCAGGAGGTGCATTGGGTAGCAAAGACCCACAAGCGTGCTATGTCTTATCGAAGATATGGCAACCAATAGCTACTAATGGAACCCCTCCATGAGACTGAAACCGCCAAAGAACGGTGGAGTTTTCAATGTGGATGCTTTATCTGATCTCTCTGCACAGGTAGAGAAGTTGACAAAGAAAATGGATTAGATGTGTGCTCCTAAACAGGCTACTTGTAATTTCTACTCAGGGCCATATCCTAGTGACCAATGTCAGGAGGAAACTCCTGCTCACGAGGAAGTCGATTTCATTACTAATCAGCCGAGGTCTCAGTATAATCCCAATGCAACCAATTATAATCATGCATGGAGGGATCACGCGAACTTCAGTTATCATAACCAAAGCACTAAACCCCCTCCAGGGATTCCATACCCACAGAGACCACATCAGCCTCAGCAGTATGATCGTCAGCCTCAGCAGTTTAATCGTCAACAACAACCATATAAGCAACCACGTCAGTATAACACTCAACCCCCGCTTCCCAATCAATCTGCATCATCATCTTCAGGACCTTCCTATCTGGAGGATCTTGTGAAGCAATATCTAGCACGATCTGATCTACGATTCGACCAAACCGATGCTAGACTCAATCAGGTGGAAGCCACTTTGAGAAATCACTAGGCCTCGATCCAAAATCTTGAAAATCAAGTAGGCCAGGTGTCCAAACTCTTGTCTGAGAGACCACAAGGTGGTCTCCCGAGCAACACGGATCCTAATCCGAGAGCAGTTCCAAGGCCTCAACCCGCTATACCTTAGCGTGGTGAGTTTGGTCTTTTACCGGCAGACCTAAAAGAACTGGATATGCTTTCCTCCGTTTCTTTTTCCCTCCTTTCTTGTCTTTTTCTGGGTACTCAATTGCCCTCTGATATTCTGCGCGATATTATCATGAGACATGAGAAAAACATGAGGAGAGACCAAAACATTGCCAAGTTTCATCGAGGCACTTCTATCTATGCGGCAAAAAGGTGTGCCAAATATGTAGGGAAATGTTGGAAATGTGGTGCTATGTTGCATGAGGGCGCTTGTAGGAATTTTCCGACGATATCTCAGTCAGAGTGTGCTAGTGCTCTTCGAGAAGATCCTGTTAAGCTGAAAGCCGAGGGGGTCTTGCGTCCCAAAAGTAACGCTAGTGCCATGATTGAGGAGTTGGTGAGTCTCCGACTAAGCAAACTCGAGCCAAAGCCCCGTTAGAATCCCTAGGCTATGCCTATGTTCGTGCCGTATAGCTCCTCGTGTTTTCTCACTTTAATTCTCATTCGGTCTGGAGAGACAGGAAAACACTCCGCATTTTAACGCGTTAAAGTGTTCGCTTACACACCGTACTAATAGTGTGTTACTTGTACATATAGTGTGTTTGTCGGATGCCCACTTTCCGGGTTTTCGTTTCCTTTTCCGTTCGCTTTTCCGCTAATCTAGATGTGTGCTTTCAATTCCGCACTACTTGCTCGTACCCCGTACATTCTCCAAAGGCCTATAGAGAGTAGCGTGTGCCAAAATATTGTTTGAATTGAAAATCTGATGCAAAATGGGTCATCTTGCAAAATACAGCCCCTACGGCCGTAGCTTATTATTATTACGGCCGTAGGACCATTCTAATCCCTCTGCGGCCATAGGACTATACTACTACGGCCGTAGGAACTTTCTTATAAAAATGCCCATTTCAGATTCAAACGCACGTTTTCTCTCTCTCTCTCTCTCTCTCCTACGCTCTTTCTCTCAAAAACGCACCGACACCCTTCGAAGGTTTTCCGTTCGTATCTCCTTCATTCTCCGGTCATTTTTCGCAAACAAGGTATTAAAATTCTCCTATTCATCTTGCGTTCATAATGTATAGCATTAATTTCATTGTAGTTGCCCATATATCAATCGATCGAACCAAACCCTAGCCGCCCGTTTTTATGCTGTTCGTAACATTCCTACGGCCGTATGACTATCCTACTACGGCCATAGAAAGTCTTATTAGGGTTTGCTTGTTTCATGATCCTACGACCATAGGAATATACTACTACGGCCGTAGGTTGCCTTTTTAGGGATTTGCTTTGGTTTGCTTCTACGACCGTAATAGCTATTTGCTACGGCCGTAGGACCCCATTTTCCAACTGTTTTTCAAACTTGTTCATTTTTTGGACATTTTCAATACTCGGGGACCTATAGCATGCCAAATCAAACCCGTATCGATCGATAGGATGTCTAGCCATCGTGCGCACGTCTTACTTAGATTTCTGTTCATTTCAGCTATGACTCCTCGATGTGTGCGCAGACAGGCTTCCAGAGCCGCGGATAGATTCTCGCCATTTCCCATCCAGTCGAGCGGCCAGCAGATGCCGCGCTTCGTCCTTTTCTCCGCTTCTACCGCGAGGAGGATCATACTGACAGATATATCCTAATGGGGCGCGCTGACAGTCACGGATACGAGCCTATCAGGTATCTAGTTTGGGATGATTTATCCACTCTTCACATCAGAGGCCGTGCCCAGACCACTTGTGGCCCTCATTGGCAGCGGCTCTTCAGTCTTCAGGAGGCGGTCTACGACGAGCTTGCATTGGAGTTCACCACCATCCATGTGATTACCCCGCTGATGGGGAGGATGCCCTGACCTTCCACCTACTAGGAGCGGAGAGGCGGCTTTCGTTGCGGAAGTTTGCCGTTTATATGGATTTCTTTTTGGGATGAGGTTGGTACTGGGGTGTACAACACCGCCATCGTGCCGAAGAGCACGAAGCTCCGAGACCCGCTGCATCGGATTCTACACCGAGCCATCGTACATAGCATCACAGCATCACAGCACGCAGCGCTTCATCTGCTTAGCTCACTTTCACCGACTTATTCTATCTTTACACTATGGTTCACCAGCAGCCTTGCCAGCTTGCTCTCTGCCTGGCCCGTTTTCTGTTCCACATCCGTACCTCCCCTGTTTCTTAGGCTATATACAGTGGGGGGGTACGTGACTATCTTAGCCGAGGCTATGGGCCTCCTGACTGCCGAGATTACTGATGATCTCGTTCGCTCCGCCCGAGCCGCTCCAATAGATTTGCGGGTCCTTCAGCGTATGAAAGTCTCTGCTAGGATCCAGAACCAGATGAGATTGATCAACCCTGATGGGTCAGTTTGGGAGCCTCCTAGAGAGGCCGAGGATGAGGCAGCAGGAGGTGGAGAGGCAGGAGCAGGAGCAGAGGAGGGAGTAGGTGCTGGAGGTGCCCCAGAGCAGGGACACCCTGAGTTTACTTTTGAGGAGCTCTTTGGGATGACACCACCTCCCCGACAGCAGCTAGCCCAGGTTTACACGAGAGATTATAGGGCTAGGCTTGGGAGGTTGGAGAGGTCAGTATCTGAGATCCGCGAGATGCAGCAGGAGGCGAGGGAGATACAGAGAGCTGAGTTTGCACATGCCGAGGCTCATCGTCAGTATATGATCAGTATGATGCAGCTCATTGCGGCCGACACTTTGACTTCTTCACAGCAGTTGCCACAGCCGCTAGCTTATCCGCAGAGGCTCAGGGACTTCACTGATGGAGCCGGGCCTTTGCAGCCGCCTCCGCCATAATTATATTTTGGGGATAGTTACTTAGTAGTATCTTCTTTGTATGTTTTTCTAGATTAGCTTGGCTGTACAATTTTGGTTGTTAGCGGTACATGCCATTTTGATGTGTTTGATGTTCTTGTACTTATTTTGTCTATCTGTATGACATCAAAACACTTGTACATATTCGGATTTTTTTATTGTATTTAGTTCCTTTTGCTTGCCATAGCTTGTGATATTTTTTGTCCCTCTCTATGTTTCACTTTTGGTTGAGTTGTTGTTTTGCAAGAATATTCGTGATATCTTGGCAGCTCAGCTTAAGTGTGGGGAGGAAGCCAACACCTTCAAAGTTTATCAACTACAGACACAATTGCTGTTCAGGGAGTTCTTAAAGCTCTTTTCTCTCACTTTATCGCTTACTATTAGTACATTGGGGACAATGTACACTTTTAAGTGTGGGGAGGGGATTAATATAACATGTCTGCTTTTTTGTGTCCTGTTGAAAACTCTTGTACGCTAACTATGCTTTAAACCATAAAATTGGATTTAGGCGTAAATTTTTCGCAAAATTATATCATTTTGGACATGTTAAGATCTTCTCGCATGATAGACTTTAAACAAGTGACATTTCAGCCTTTATGAAGTAGATTTTGCACAAATACTTGAGTTTTAACAATTGTTTGACTTCAATTGCACAAGCCACACCTGATATGCATTCCTGAGCATTTGAGCCACTACACTTCATTTCTTACATGATTAGCTCATGGAATTGCTCACTTATTTGCTGATTGTTGCTTTGATTGTAGAACTTGCTTACTAGTTGCATGTCGAGATCATGAACTAAAATGTTGTAGTTAAGTGATAGAAGCACTAGGATACCCCAATTCAGCCTATTTACTTTTATTTTTAGCCAATTTCTATATTTTACCCCTAGTTTTCCAATTTGAGCCTTAGCCTTTCATTTCATTACCCATGTTTTTCCTGTTTTAGTCTATTTTATTTTTAAGTTTCCAGAGTCAGTTTGACCTGTTTCATGCTGCTTAGTTCCGTTGTGTTTTGTCCGTCAGTTGTTCATGCACCGATTAGTGGGATATGAAAAATACATATGTCCCTTGGTTTGTTCCGTTTCATGCTGCATACTGCTGAGTTTAGAGAGAAATATCCAAAAAAAATATTAGAAAATGAGAAAAATGAGAGATTCAGTTACTTGGCATGTTTTCCTTGGCTATTTTTGAGTCTGTCATACATTGAGTAGTAGTTCTTTGTCGGTATTACCTAGTTGTTAGCCATCATTTAGAGAATTCTGATTTCATTTCTACTTGATGAACTGTATTGTTGGTGCATACTTGTAAATCCCTAGTTCGTATCAATGAAATATATACATGTTTACATAAAATATTAATTCAAATGTTTTTTGATTAATTGAGTGCATGTGTATATATTCTTAGTGATTCTTTGTGATGATCTTAAGCTTACAAGTACTTAATCATGTGTTGATATGTGTTTGGAAGTTTAAGTCTGTGTGAGAGTTCATCACGTGCGTGATGTGTTCACTGCATGCGTGATGAGTCCACTACGTGCGTAGTGGAGCTCAGTGCGCACGTAGTGATTAGGTCGGTTAAAAGTTAAATTAACTATCATTAAAACAACCGGTACGTGCGTACTGGATTCACTTCGTGCGTGGTGAGTATCATCACGTGCGTAGTGAAAGTTATTTAAGGTAAACGCGTATTCCACACTATAAATACATATGGACTGCGAATTAGTGCGGTAATCGACGAATTAACGGGAATGATCGGGGAATGACCTGTAATCGACCATAAGCCTTAGTGAGCATTCGAAATCGCAAGTTTAACCTCGGTAAACGCAAACTTAGTGTTAATCTCGGATCCAAGGGCAGTCTTAAGCATTCTGTGTGAGTTCTTAGAGTTTGTTCTTGTTTCTACTCTGTGTGTTTCTTAGTGTTACTGTGTGCCGGACACCTAAGCAGATCTTAGAATCCTTAGGAGGTTTGGGAAATAGATATTCCGCACTATTTCTCATCCTAGATCAGTCCTAGCATTAGGGTGTGTTAGTTTAGAACCCCCACGGTCCTACAAAGTGGTATCAGAGCCTTGTGCTTTGATTGATCACTTTTCCTTAGGTTTCGTGATCTAGGTGTCGATTAGGCCTGTGTGTTTTTTCCTTTTCGTCGGTTTTTATCGGTATTTTGGTCGAAAACAGGTCACTTTTGCGTTAAAAAGGGTTGTGTTTTTACGTTAATCGTTTGAGTTTTACCCGTGCGAAGTGTCCTGTAGTACTTACGTATTGACCTCCAGTACGTACGTAGTGAGTTGTGATCCTCTAGAACTTTCGGTAGTCTGTGAATTTGTCCGTGCGTAGCGAGTCATCAACACGTGCGTAGTGCTCCTCACTTCGCACGTATTGAATCTGTGTGTTAAGTTCTCTTAAAAAATATTTACCACACTTCGTACGTAGTCTTTCCAGTTCGTACGAGGTGAGTCCCCAGTTCGTACGTACTGCGTCTGTGTGATCTCTTGTCAGTCCTTACGTAGATATCTCACTAAGTGCGTAGTGTTTTGAATTCGTGCGAACATCCTTTCAACTCGTGCGTAGTGTGTGTGTGTTTGTTTATAGTCTTATTCATAATGTCTGACATGAGTGTGATGGCTGCCAAACAAACCATAACTGCCCTAAGCAATTTAATAATGGATAACGAACAGGGTGGGATAAATAAAGTACCTAGGCTTTTAACCATGGAAGATTACCCTTTTTGGAAACCACGTTTCGAAATATTTATTGATGGGGTTGATCCATGATTGCACCGGGCCATTTCCGCCGATTACATCATACCTAAGGGTGAAGGGAACATCGAAGTTCCCTATGATCAGATGAGTGATGATCAACGAAAGGCTTATGATGCAGAAAAGAAAGCATACTCCTACCTGATACAAGCTATTCCGAACGAGATATTCCATCAGTTCCGACGGTACAGAACATCACGTTCTTTGTGGAACGCATTAAAAAAGAGGAACGAAGGGAATGCATCATTGAAAGAGCTCAAGGCCTCGCAGTTAAGAAAGGAGTTTGACCACTTCACTTCTTAAGAAAGGAGCTTCCAGATCTGATCAACAGATACAACCATCTTCTTAGTGAAATGGATAGTTTGGGGGTGCAGATCTCGGAACGACAACAAGTGGAGACTCTGTCCAAGGCTTTACCTAAAAGCTGGAGGCCATTCATAATGATTTTAAAGAATGGAGATGGTTTTGAAGGCATGGATCTGAATGACTTCATTATCAAGCTGAAAGAGCATGAACAGGAGGAGCTTAATCTAGACAGATTAAGCAGCTATGTGCAGAATCCTTCGTTATACTATACGGGATCAGTTGCTTCTCTGGTTACTTCGTCAAATGCTCCGTTGCAGACAGCTTTTACTTCTAACATTAGTTCATCAAGCAAGTCTGCTCCTGAAACTCCTAGTGGACCACCTTCTTCTGCTCCTTCAAGCAAAACGTCAATGCCTGCCTTAAACACTAAGCATTTCAAACATGGTAGCACTGAAGAAGTTAAGGAGCATATGGGGATGCTTAGTGCATTGGTCACCTCGTATGATGATTTGCTCAAGGGTAAGATCGGCAATGCCTACCTGACTCAAGAAGATTATGACCAGATCGACAACGATGAGATGGAGCGACAGGACATCCTATGGTCTTATGCTAACTTGGTGAGAAGAGCAAAGGCCTTGGTCAAGAAAACAGGGATGCAGATTACAGCAACAAAAGATACAAAGCTGGGTTTTGACAAGTCAGCTGTAACCTGCTACAACTGTGGAGAAAAGGGTCATTTTGCACGAGAATGTGAAAAGCCGAAGAACTCTAGACCCAGGTATCCCTTTCGAACATCTCCTGGAAAATCTTCAACTACCACTACTCCAAAGAAGGCTGAAACAACCCATGAGGGATCATCCAAAGCAATGGTGGTTGTTCAGAAAGATGAGGGGATAGACTGGTCAGTGCATTTTCAAGATACTGATGCTTTCGAGGTTGCTGAGACCAACCTGGCCAGTGTTCAAGACCTGAATGATGACTCACAGTCTGAAGCGGATAGTGTCCACGATGTCTATGATAACGAGTCCGCACCATCTACTGATGAGCACAAAGTTACTTCAGCCTCTGTGCCAGCTGCCGAACCAACACCAGCGACTATTCAAACTGAATCAGAAAATCCTAAGGCGTGCATGACTGGACAAGCTGACTCAAAGGTAAGTAACATTTCTTGTCTTCCCTGTCTGTCGTGCAATGACTATGTAAATAATATAGTATCCCTGAAATCTCAAGTTACTGAGCTTACCTCTAAACTGCATGAAAACTCTATCATCAAAGGTAGAGAAAAGACCTTAAAAGATAAAATTGAGAGTCAAAATAAACAGATAAGAGAATTAGAGGTAGCTTTGTTAAATAAACAGGATGCTATAGTCTTTTACATCAATCAAATTGATACTCTAAAACGGGATCTTGCTACTTCTAAAGTCGATTATGAAACTTTAAACCAGAAACTTAAAAGTTATTCAACTTCATCTTACTTGTTTGAGCACATAATTGACCGGAGACCTCAAGGTTCCGATTTAGAAAAAGACAAAAAGACATACACTAAATGTCCACCACCAGTATTGAACCAACTGGTGTAAACAGATGTCTTTACTGAAGCTGACCAACTTCCTTCCAAGGTTGATGCACCTTCTGCTTCAACCTCAAAACCTGATTTAAAATTGAAGGGAAAAGTTGGTGAGCCTCAGAGGAAAGAGGCCAAACCAGAAGAAAAGCCTGAATCTGGTATGAGACAACTTCTAGGCAATTCTTCTGGTCAAGGTACGTTAATGCAAAATGTGCAAGCTGCACTCCGAACCATAGGAAAGGAGGGTGCAAAGTCTCCTGCAACCCGTCCTTATGAGGAAGTTAAAATTTTGCTAGGAGTTCAGTCAAAAAGTCAAGTAGAGCAAAAAGTGCCACATAATCCTGCAAAACCTCAGTTAAACAGGGTCTGCTATGTGTGCAGGAGACCTGGTCACCTCAGTTATGAGTGTGATCAGCAACAACAGAGCTGCAAGGGGAAAGTTGATTCATCTGAAACTTTTCAGAAAAATAAAACGTTTAATCAAATAAATAAAAAATCAACTGACCCTCATCAGCTCAAAAGGACCAGTGGGGAAACATCTAGTAAACCCAAATATCCCGAGGTCAGTCTGAAGGGGAAGGAACCACTTCATAAAGCGATTAACACTTCAAGTGTTTATCATAAGACTCCTCCCCGTCCAGATTTGAAATGGACCACTAAGTCAGAACCCAAAATGTCCAATAGTCCAGATACCAATGTAGACTCCAAAGCTACTGGTGTGTGGATTAATGTGCAAGTTGTTGGAGAAAATGGAAAACCCATGACCATTCGGGCTTCGGTTCCCAATGCTAACTAACCCTTTACTTGTTTGTGCAGGGTGCTCGCCGGTATAACACGTGGATTGTTGATAGTGGAGCATCCAGGCACATGACAGGCGATCTGGGCCTTCTTTCAAACGTCAGAAAAATAAAAGGAGGGTATGTCAGTTTCGCTGGAGATAAGGGAGGTCACATCACAGCTCAAGGTTTCTTGTCAAATGGGAGAGTGAGCTTTGACAAAGTCAATTATGTCTAGCAGCTAGCAAACAACTTGCTGTCAGTCTCTCAGATATGTGATAAAGAGTTTAAGGTGATGTTTGTTGACAAGCAATGCTATGTGCTGAAGAAAGAATTTCAGATTCCCGAAGATATGGTTTTAATGTCAACTCCGAGACATAATGATCTTTATGTCCTGGACATGTCAAATGCTTCGGTGAAAGAGGTGGAGCATCAATGCTTTCTTACAAAGGCAACTGAAAAAGACTCCATCTTATGGCACAAGAGGATGTGTCACTTGAGCTTGAGGAAGATGAATCACTTAGTTATCCATGAGCTAGTAATGGGGGTCAACCTGAAAAGTTTCCATCTACCAGACAAATGCGTTTCATGTAAAATGGGGAAGCAGACGAAGAAACCCCACAAGCTGAAAAAGTACCACTCCATTTCAATCCCGCTTGAGCTACTTCACATGGATTTATTTGGTCCTGTGCGGTACAAGAGCATTCATGGCGATAGGTACTGTCTGGTAGTCACTGATGATTACTCAAGATTTTCCTGGGTTTTCTTCTTAAAAGAGAAGTCTGAAACATTTGAGACGTTAGAAATCATGATCAACAAGTTAGAGACTATCTATAAGCTGAAGATCAGGAAACTGAGATCAGATAATGGAACAGAGTTCAAGAATCAGAAGATGGAGAATTTATGTAATGAGAAGGGTATCCAACATCAGTTCAGTGCCGCATACACTCCTCAAATGAATGGAGTAGCTGAGAGGAAGAATCGGACCTTAATAGAGGCAGCACGCACCATGCTTGCTGATTCTGCTTTGCCCGTAAGGTTTTGGAATGAAGCTGTCGCTAATGCTTGTTACACACTTAACCGGGTCTTAGTGGTCAAACGATTGGGTAAGACATGTTATGAAATGTTGAATAATCGGAAACCGAACATCAGCCATCTTGAACCTTTTGGCGCTCCCTGCACAATGTTAAAACGTGAAGCCGAAGGTAAATTCAGTTCCAAGGTTGAAAAGGGTTATTTCTTGGGGTACAGTATTCCGAATAAGCGGGTTTACAACTTAACGTCCAACTGTGTGGAAGAATGGTTTGAAGTGGATGTACAACGGCATACTTCGCCTCCAACAAAAACTGGTGATGCCTGGTTATTTGACTATGATAACCTGTTTGACTCATTCAATCTGCCACCAGTAGCACTAGAAGAAGATATTGCAATTCAGATGTTGTATGATCTACATAACTCTTCTGACAGTGCCACACCAAACCTGTCCTCTAGTTCTCCCATACCCACACTAAGTGATGTTGAATCTGACTCTGAAGATGAGCCACATACTCCACCAGACAAGGGTTCACAGGGTGAAAGTTCATCCAATGACCACACGTTCACATTTGAAGAGACACCCGTGGTTACCAATCTGGAAACTAATGTAGAGGCTCAGTTGCAGAGATCAAGTAGAGTTGATAGAAACCATCCTCCTGAGCAAATTATTGGCGATCCGAATTCTCATGTTCAAACCAGGAGGCAAGTGGCAACACTATCAGGATCTCATTCTTCAGAGTCCCCGAGACTGAAACAGATGAAAGAAATCTCCGATCTGGGTGCAAATTTGGTTAAGTCTGTAGACTTTACACAATGTCTATGTTCGGGTTTTCTCTCACAGATTGAACAAAAAGATCATATTGAGGCACTCAAAGATGATTCTTGGATTAATGCAATGCAAGAAGAGCTGCTGCAATTTCAAAAGCTGAACGTATGGCGCTTAGTGAATAAACCAAAAGGTGCTAAGTCCTTTGGCTGCAGATGGGTTCTGAAGTGCAAACGGGATGATCAGGGAGTGATTGTCAGGAACAAGGCAAGGCTAGTAGTTCAGGGTTTAAGACAAATTCCTGACATAGACTACACTGATGTGTTTGCTCCAGTCGCTCGGCTGGAAGCTATACGTTTATTTCTTGCCTTCGCCTCGCACAAACGCTTTAAAGTCTATCAGATGGATGTTAAAAGTGCATTCCTGTACGGAGAAATTCAAGAGACAGTGTATGTCAATCAACCTCCGGGGTTTGTGGACCCCCTTCATCCAGACAAAGTTTTCTTACTGAATAAAGCCTTATATGGTCTACATCAAGCACCGCGAGCATGGTACGAGACTCTCTCTCAATATCTGACTGACAATGGGTACATGAGAGGGACCATCGACAAAACGTTATTTCTCAAAGGTGAAGATAAAGACCTGATCTTAGTGCAAGTATATGTGGATGATATTATTTTCGGTTCTCCAAATTCAATTCTGTGTGAAGAATTTGCAAGGATAATGAAAGAGAAGTTTGAAATGAGTTCGATGGGAGAGATGAAGTTTTTCTTGGGACTTCAAGTGGAGCAGACAGAGACAGGGATTTTCCTACACCAGTCTAAGTATGTTGCTGACATTCTAGCACGGTTTGAAATGTCTTCTGAAAAAACTGCTGCAACACCTCTTTCTGTCAATCACGGCATGTCTCCAGATACTGAGGGGGAGTTGGTGAATGAATCTCTTTACCGAGCAATGATTGGATCTCTGATGTATCTCACGGCATCCAGACCAGATATCATGTTTGCCACATGTCTAATGGCAAGATACCAATCCAATCCTAACGTCAAGCATCTGATGATTGTCAAGCGGATCTTTCGCTATCTGAAGGATGCTCCTAATCTTGGACTGTGGTATCCTTGTGATGATAACTTTGAGTTGACAGCCTACAGTGATTCAAACTATGGTGGATGCAAAAAGGATCAAAAATCTACCTCTAGGGGTTGTCAGTTTCTCGGATCGAGGCTTGTCACGTGGCAGTGTAAGAAGCAGACTGCAGTTGCGCTTTCTACGTGTGAAGCTGAATATATTTCGGCGGCGAGCTGCTGTTCTCAGGTCATCTGGATTCAACAACAACTGTGGGATTACGGTTTGCAATTCTCTACTACTCCCATTTATGTTGATAACACTGCTGCTATAGCTATTACTAAAAATCCCGTACAACACTATAAGACCAAGCACATTGGTATCAAATACCATTTTATACGGGACTGCTGGGAAAAGAAATTAATTGATTTCTTGTCTATTCAAACTGATTTCCAAAAAGCAGACCTGTATACAAAGGCATTTGATAAACCCCGATTTTTGTTCTTAGTGAATGAAAACGGCATGAAAACCAAGTGTAAGGTTGTCCCTGATGATGCGACTTAGTGTCCTTGTTCGTGTGACTGTGTGTCTAGTTTCTGTGTGGTTATATCTCGTTTGTCTTTGTGTTTATTTTCTGTGTGTCTTTGCGTTTCTATTTTCTTAGTTTTTAGTTTCTTTAGTATTTTAGGGGGAGATAGTTCAGAAAACATAGAAAATACAAAAAAAAATCAGAAAAACATAGAAAATACAAAAAAATCAGAAAACATAAAAAAATAAAAAAAATCAGAAAATATAAAAATGAGAAGTTGATCCAACTCAAATGGAAAATGATGGTACACTGGCGTTCTATACAAAGTATGTCTAGTAAAATTAGGACTGAAGGCATGCACACATTCTTGAGAAAACTGTCTGAAAAATTTAGTTAAATCAGATAAGAAACAGATGGCGTGTAAGGCATATGATGAGAGTCTAGGCTGATAAGTGGTTATGCATGTGAAAATCCATCAAAGATTCAAACTATCGAGACATTCCATGTCTACAAGTCAATAACAGTTGAGACTAACTTAATCTGGTGCACACACCTGTTACCATGCCAAATGTGCTTAGATGACAATGAGCAAAATATAAAAAGATGGTGAAAAATTGACCCCAATCTGAGATGTCAAAAGAAATAGATACATAGATCTATTAGTGTTGAATTGTCAAAGAGCATAAAATGCAGTGACAAAAGCTCAAAAGATAGATCTATTAGTTTTGAATTGTCAAAGAGCATAAAATGCAGTGACAACAGCTCAACAGAAATTATCAGAAGAGGTGAAAAATTGACCTCCATGTCAAAGAGCATAAAATGCGTTGACAAAATCACAAAACATATAAGCATGGTGGTTGGGTACTCAAGTTGTGCATCCTACTGAGTGAATCAAAATACTGTGAGATTTTGAAAGAGATAGTCTTAACCATGCAACCAGTCTAGATAATCTGAAAATGTTGAAATCAAATCTGTCATTATCTGAGGAAAGTTAGATTGACAGACAGAAATTGAGGGAGTATGTTTGTGCCTAAGGTTCTGAAATGAATGATAACTAAGTATAGATGTGCTGGTACTGATTCCATCTTGGAACCTTCTCACAAAAGGATTTAATTTCAGTAATTTACTTTTTGCAAATCTTTAGCATTTTCATTTATGTCTCTTAGGATTTAATTTGTTAACAGTCTGCATTTTCATTTCCTTTATAATCAGAAAAATACAAAAAAAATTTTGGTGTGTTCTTATTTCTTTTGGTATGTTTATTTTCTTTATTTATAGTTTCTTGTGTTTGCATGTGCTTAATGTTTATGTCTTGCATTGAAGTTACTGACCGCTGTGCGCTGAGTACAGGATTGTCGAGAAAAAGGCTAGTTCTATGTGAGGAAGCGAAGTCGCACGAAATGAATCAACTCGCACGAAGTGGATGATCATGACGTGCGAACTGGATTGGTGTACACGAAGTGTGATCCAACCTGCACGAGGTAAGATCCACCACGTGCGAAGTGGTCAGTCACTTTGTATGACTTTGTTGGATAACATCATGTGAAGTGCATCCACTTCGCACGCAGTGGAACAAGGTATATATACTATTCCCGTGCGTGTTCATCAGTACGCGCTCATATGTCAAACAGTATACTCGCATTCTCTCTCGATTTTTGATTTTCAATCTGTGGTGAAAGAGTGTTTTCGATCCCGTTTCTTAATCGATTTTTCCTTGAGATCACAGTGGTATGTTTATTATTTCAATCCAACGGTTGGATCTCGAGTTATACTCGTTTTTATGCTTGGAAGTCTAAAAACCTTTAAAACCGGATTAAAGTGACCTTAATGTGTTAATTTGTTAGATTTAAGTGAAAAGTAGCCTTCGTGGACTTAGTTAGATGATACTTAATCACTTAATAGACTCAAAAACATCGTTAATCTAGGGTTTTAAGTTAAAAGTTTCGGCAAACTGTTCTTGAAGTTTGCGTTTTGGTCGTGCGAAGTGAAGTTCATTTCGCACGAAATGATGTCATCTCGCACGAACTCAGTGATGTAGACGATGACCATGATGAGGTTTGGCCGCACGAAGTGAACTCCACTTCGTGCGTGCAGTGTCCACCACTTGCGAAGTGTTGCATGGTTTAATAGATCAATTTTTTTAACATTAAATCACTTCGCACGAAGTCCGCCCACCACGTGCGTGATGTTGTTCAGTGCGCGCGTGGTAAAATTTCGAAGTTTTGAGACTAGTGCTTAATTCTAAAATTCTGTAGATTTTAACTGTGTGTTACGATCTGTGAATGTTTCTCTCTAATGTGCATAATGTTTATCTTTCAGACTTTAAACAATGGAATCTACTCAATTAGGAAGCTCCTCTGCCCAAAACCCCGCTGAGTATGCATCTGGCAGTGGCAGTCAGACAAAGGCTGAATTGAAAGCCGGCGACATGCACAACATTAGGGCATGTTTGACAAAGAACAAACTAACAAGAGACTATGACGATATGATTGACTATTTGATGAGGTCAAGGATTCACACCGCAATCACAGCAACCTGCACTGCATATGCATCACATCAGCAAGAGTTCTGGAGAACAGCTGCATATGATGAGGCGATGGGTGGTATTCGTGGGTTGGTGCAAAAACAACCAGTGTTTGTGTCGAAAGAGGTGCTGAATGAGCTGCTTGAACTGGGTGATGCTATCTCAGATCCCATCTCTCTGAACATCTGTCGGGTTAAAGGGTGTCTACTGAGGTGTGGATACACCGGGGAGATTCGGAACGAATCGGTATTCAAAATAAAGTTCTGGCCCCCGTATCGTTATCTGATGCACGTTATCTCTCACTGCTTGGGGCCGCGGAGAACCGGCCATGATCAGCTGAACCAAACGTTCTCTCATTTGTTTGTGGCGCTGGTGCTGAATGTTAAATTCAACATTTCTAGGGTGATTTTCAACTGCTTGAAAGAAAATCTATCAAAGAAAGAGGGGCGATTTCTGATGTATCCCAGGTTTCTTCAAATCGTAATTGATACCCAGGTTAAGGGTTTGGTGAAGGAGGACGGGGACAGAATCAAGTTGAGACACATGAATGATCAAACTGTTAGGCAGATGAGCAGATACATAGGTACCTCAGTTCCTCCTAAGAGAAGATTAATCTGCCATCTGGGAGACAAGGATTATCAAGCTCCAGAACGAAAACATCTATGGAGAAATGAGGGTTCAAAGTCTCAGGTGGAGAATATTGAGATCGTGTCTGATGATGAGGACGAGGAGGCAGAAGTACAGAGCCAAGAGGCTCGTGATCCTACTGTAGGAGAGGCCATCCCCACCGAGCTGGATGAGATGAATGTTGATGAGTTCTTTAAGGAGGATGATGATGAGCAGACAAGAAAAAGGAAAGAAAAGGTTGAAATTGAAGAGCCAGAGAAGAAGAAGAAGAAAGTTTACAAGTTCAAGCCGCTAGTTGCTTCTGCAGAGATTATTGTCAAACCCTCCACAGCAACAGCCGCTCCAGTCACTACCGCTGCTCAAGGTGCTGCAGGACCGTCTCAAACTGGTTCTCAGCTACCAAATATAGCCGTCGAATAAAGTCTGAGCAAGCTCCAAAGCTACGTGCTAGATATGATTAAAGACGAGAAAGAAAGGAAGCTGGAGCTAGAGGAAGTGAAACAGAAAATGGTTGAGAAAGATGCACAGATTGAGGAGTTGTTGAAAAGAGATGAGGAGAAAGATGTGCAAATAGAGAGGTTGGTGAAAAGGGATGAAGAGAGAGATCTGAAAATAATTGAGTTGGAGAAAAAGAATGAGACTATGGAAAGGATCTTAATTGAATACACTCAAGAGTTCAAAAGGCTGAAGGCACACGTGGAAAAGCAAGGCGAGGAGGTGCTAAAGCTGAAGGAGTTTGCTGAGTCTGAACCTGCTGGGGCATATTTTGGAGATGAAGAAGGTTGACTCTTAGTCTGTGTGACTTTGTATTTATTGATCTATGATGTAAATGAATGAAACAGTCATGTATATTTAATCGTTTTTTTTTGTGAAATGAAATGTTTGATTTTAACTTACACATGTTTATGGTTTCTTATTGCTGTGTGAAGATCCATTAATTGTTCAGCCATTGAAAACTGATATTCCTCAATCGTCTCGTCTGCTGAGTGTTCAAGGGCGAATTGTTCCACAAAATGAGTATGATGCAGAGGAAGGAGAAATACTTCCATTCCTGACAAAAGAACAAATTGCCGAACTTTTACAGATTCCTGTCGAAGATGTTATTCTAGAAGAGGTGGATGAAAGCTTTGTGCAACCACCTCAAGCTGAACAGGAACCTGTATTTGACACTGATGAGATTGAGATTGAGGATGAAACCGATCAACACTATCCTGGTCAACAAAAAGACGACAACCTGCCTGACCTTGCCGATTTTTTCAAAACTGCTAATGCTGAGGAAATCAACAAAAGAGCTGAAGTTAGAGAACAAGAAAATGTTGATTTTGACTTAGAAAAATACCTTGGTGATAGAAAATCTAAGCAAGATGAAAGAGAAGCTAGACGAAAGAAGTATCAACGGTTTCTGGAACGTTAGGCAGGGAAAGAAAAGAAGTCTGAAAGCTCACCGGAGTATACCAAGTTTTATTAGACTCTGGGCAAAAAGACGGATGGTGAAATTGTTGGTTGGTGCTATATGCCGGAATTTAATGTTTATGCAGTTAAAAGGGAAAGAGGAGTTGAGTATTTTCAAAGGGCAAATGATATCCAGACTCTGCCGTTCTATGATATTCGACAACTTGCTCGTCTGCCTCTTTTAGACTGTCACGATCACAGCATGGCAAAATGGTTTGAGACACTGGTGAAGCGTGAGGCTCGCTTTGGATGGAAAAACTTAAAGCCTTATGTGCCAGGTGTCAAGAGCCATCCAACCAAGATAGATCCACTGACAGGAAGGAAATTCAAAGTGCTTAATTGCAAAGCTCCTCGTTGTATGAAGAAGTTACCGTTGAGAACCATGCCTACTGGGTGGAGCGCAAGGTTTAAATGGTGGTACTTTAATGAGAAAACAACTGAGGCAGTGATTGTATTGGATGATGATCTGTCAGGTGGAGAAACGGTAAAAGTATTTGATCCTATGTAGATTAAAAATTTTGAGAAAGACGACATTACTGTTTTGTACTACAATGCAATCCTCTACAAAAAATCAGTATATGGAGTTGGCATTGCAGTTTCAAAAGGTCGTTCGAATTTGCTTTGCATTCGACATCTACACTAGATCTGAAGAAGTCAAGTCTACAACTTTGTGATAGCTAGATTGTCGTTTTGTTTGCTTTGTGCATTTTACTTTGTGCAACTTTTATTGATAGAACTAGGTCTTAGGGGGAGTTTGTTGGTGCATACTTGTAAATCCCTAGTTCGTATCAATGAAATATATACATGTTTACATAAAATATTAATTCAAATGTGTTTTGATTAATTGTTTGCAGGTGTATATATTCTTAGTGATTCTTTGTGATGATCTTAAGCTTACAAGTACTTAATCATGTGTTGATATGTGTTTGGAAGTTTAAGTCTGTGTGAGAGTTCATCACGTGCGTGATGTGTTCACTGCATGCGTGATGAGTCCACTACGTGCGTAGTGGAGCTCAGTGCGCACGTAGTGATTAGGTCGGTTAAAAGTTAAATTAACTATCATTAAAACAATCGGTACGTGCGTACTAGATTCACTTCGTGCGTGGTGAGTATCATCACGTGCGTAGTGAAAGTTATTTAAGGTAAACGCGTATTCCACACTATAAATACATATGGACTGCGAATTAGTGCGGTAATCGACGAATTAACGGGAATGATCGGGGAATGACCTGTAATCGACCATAAGCCTTAGTGAGCATTCGAAATCGCAAGTTTAACCTCGGTAAACGCAAACTTAGTGTTAATCTCGGATCCAAGGGCAGTCTTAAGCATTCTGTGTGAGTTCTTAGAGTTTGTTCTTGTTTCTACTCTGTGTGTTTCTTAGTGTTACTGTGTGCCGGACACCTAAGCAGATCTTAGAATCCTTAGGAGGTTTGGGAAATAGATATTCCGCACTATTTCTCATCCTAGATCAGTCCTATAATTAGGGTGTGTTAGTTTAGAACCCCCACGGTCCTACAAAGTGGTATCTGTTGGGGTTCGTGGTATACAGCAACGGAAGCATGCAAGGTCAAAATCGAATTTTCAAACATAAACAAGACCACATGGTGAACCCCATCAATGGATCTAACTCTACAACCAAGTTATGCAACTACAACAGATAAGGGAGAAGAGATTTTATACCCCTGATATCTCTGGAGTTGATGTAGATCAAGAACCGAGCTATGGCACCTTCCTTGCTCTATCGAAGTCCACCCCGGGAAAACCGTGATCCACTCGTACTAGCGAGCCATCGGGTGTCCTACACCATATGGAGACACCTTCTGGAAAAACAACACTAAAGAACTCCAGGACACTCTCACTTCAAGCTCTCTCTTCAACACCCATAAGAACTACCACTATTGGTTCCATATGTGTGTGTGTTTTTCAAAACCATCAAGAGAGAAAAGAGTGAGTTGCATGTACTTTTTAACACTCCAGAAAAGCCTCTAGAACCTCCCAAGGCCGGACATAGTGCTCAACATGCATTGGTGGAGAATGGAGGTGGAGGGAATAAAGTTGTAATCTGTCAGTCGGGTTAGCGCCGCTAACCGCCCAAACGTAGCGCCGCTAACCACTTAAGGTTAGCGCCGCTAACGCGGCTAAGTTAGCGACAGCAGGGTTTAGCGCCGCTAACCCTTCCTGATTACCAACTATCTTTAATTATTCATTTCTAACCCTCCCTTTTAGGTTGTTGTCAAGATCAACCCCCGGTGTGTGACCCGATAGGCCCATACATCATCGGTAGTGATCAACTGGCGTACGTGTGTCAGTGGGCAGACTCCAACAGTATCAGAGCCTTGTGCTTTGATTGATCACTTTTCCTTAGGTTTCGTGATCTAGGTGTCGATTAGGCCTGTGTGTTTTGTCCTTTTCGTCGGTTTTTATCGGTATTTTGGTCGAAAACAGGTCACTTTTGCGTTAAAAAGGGTTGTGTTTTTACGTTAATCGTTTGAGTTTTACCCGTGCGAAGTGTCCTGTAGTACTTACGTATTGACCTCCAGTACGTACGTAGTGAGTTGTGATCCTCTAGAACTTTCGGTAGTCTGTGTGTCTGTCCGTGCGTAGCGAGTCATCAACACGTGCGTAGTGCTCCTCACTTCGCACGTATTGTTCTTGTTTCTACTCTGTGTGTTTCTTAGTGTTACTGTGTGCCGGACACCTAAGCAGATCTTAGAATCCTTAGGAGGTTTGGGAAATAGATATTCCGCACTATTTCTCATCCTAGATCAGTCCTAGCATTAGGGTGTGTTAGTTTAGAACCCCCACGGTCCTACATGTATTCTCGCCAAAAATATTGTGATATTCCTGTACTTCTTCAATAATAGTAGCTTTGACGGTTTTAAACTTGATTTCTGGATTCTATTTTAGCCACTTTTATATATTCCCATTCCTACCCTTAGCCCTAGCCACGTTACTTCCCTAACAAAGTCTTCTTGATAATTGCATATGTTTTTGTTAATTGGTGGAGATGTGATCTGTGATCAAGCTTATGCTAATCTTGGCTTCAATCTAGCATGCGTGCACTTATACACTTAACCCAAATACAAATTGAGTGCTAGAGTGATATCCGGTAATGTATGAAGTCAGATACTTGTCATAATTCATCTATGCGTGTTAAAATCTGCTTTTCATGGAAGTTTGTTTTCGTTGCTATGTTTGGCTGTCTGTTATGCTTTTAGATCTCTTCTATGTCGGAATGATACATGTTTGCACCAATTTGCTTCCTTTAGAAATTCTTTGGTTTTAGCTATTGCATTAGAGTGTGGGGAGTTTGATATTTGCGTTTTTATGCATGTTTTACATGCTAGAAAACCCCGTACTTAGCCCAAATACAAGGTGATTACTCCAATTATTGATCTAATATGCTTAACATTCACCATGCAGGTTGCAAAGAGCTTTAAGTAAGATAAATGGGCAAAACAAGGAAAGAATTGAAGAAAATTGAAGAATACTGAAAAAATGATCCCTACGGCCGTAGGATATAATCACTACGGCCGTAGGAGTCTGTCTTGTAGAAACCATCATTGCCTGCCACTCTTTGTGTGTCCCGGTTGATTGGTTTAACATTGCGTGCGGAGAATACATGTCCCAGCCATCCTACGGCCGTAGAGGCTTCTTCCTACGGCCGTAGGAAGTCCACTTACATCAGATTAAATTTAGAATTCTGCCATTTTGCAAAGTGTTACCATTTTCAACTCCACTCCAGAAAAACACATCCATATACCCTCTCTAAACATCCTAACACTCCAGGGGACTTCTCTTGGTGATTCTAAGGAGGAGAGCTTGGATCTTGAAGGCTTGGAACAACATTTGGAGCTTGGATTCATTAGTTTTATCATTGCTAGCTTGGGTATACTCTTTCCATTTATTATATCAATCATGTACCCATGTGTTCCAGATGTTGTAGTGCTACTATTATTGTATATAGATAACTAAACTCATTTCACTTGGGCCAAGATGATTCTTGGCTAAGTTATGGCAATATATTTGACTTTTATGTTGACTTGATTCATATATGCATGTTTGATCTTGAATACAAGTGTGGTTTATCAACTTAGTATGTTTAATCTTACCATGTTCATGTGTGATAATGTGTATAGGATAACTCCTTCATGTTTAAGCATGTGGATATTCAAGAATGATGGTTGATTTTACTAATTCCATGTTGAGTTTGTTATTAGAAATGATACATCTTGCATGGTTGTCTTTAGATATTATTATTGGAATATGTTTTGAATCCTTGTAGGTTCATCCATTATTGGTCATTTTATTCATAAGTTGATTTTATGCATGCCTTGTGATTGTTGATGAAAATCTTGTCATTTGGTGTATTCATTGGTCTAACATGCTACAAATAATTAAAGGGTTCACAAAGATGTTTGTTGGTATGTTTAGATGGTGAAATGAACTCACATGTATGCCCTTGTTATGCTTGTCTTAGTGTACAATGTGCATATCACATGATTCATGTTTCAAGAAGTTTTGGCTATACTAGAAATGGTAGGTTTAACATGTTCATATCTTTAGTAATCATGTGGCTAATCATTAAAACCCCTTAATTGTGTGGTTTGAGTTTAGAGGAGTTTGTGACCCCATTGTACCAGTTTACATTTGTTTATGATCTGAGATTAAAGTCTAGATTGTAGTTTGTTGTTGAATGCCTTTATGTTAGATTTGACTGTTCTGTCGTATTGGTTCCTACGACCGCAGTGAGAAATCCATACGGCCGTAGGAACTGTACAATTTACTACGACCGTAGTAAGAAATCCGTACGGCCGTAGGGGGTTATTTTCACAACAGTTTGATGTTTTTGCTTGTTTTAACTTATTTAACCACTTTAACACTTTTTTGGGTTCTGAGGACTACTAGATATGTCATTTGAAAAGATGTATGTCTTTGTAGTCTGATTTGGACGTGATCTGGTGGATCTATAGTTAAATCCTTATACACCGTTGCTTGCCTGATTATGTTTAATTGCTAAGTCTAAGTCTTTGTAGTCTGATTTGGACGTGATCTGGTGGATCTATAATGTAGTCTTGTGAGTATTAGAATAGCATGCTATGCGCTTAATCTATTCAAGTCTTCATATTATGTTTTGTATTGTGTCATTGCCACGACTAGTCTCGATGATTCGAAAGCCTGAGTAAATCTGTTATCCTACCTGTTTGCCTTCAGTGTTAATCTGTTTTAGTTGCTGTATTTCCTATTTAGTTCATTTGTTACTTGCTTTAATATTTTATTCTGATGATCGAACAACAATGAAGCTTAAGTATCGGTAGCTCCCTGTCCTGGTGGAACGATATCTGGTCTTACCGAGTCTATACTACTATTGACCAGGTTATACTTGCCTGAGTCGTGTGTAGTATCTGCTTAGTAACATCGTTTTTATAAATTTAAAACGAGGTTGTGTCAAGATTTTATAAGCAAAAACCAGTAGTCTGGGCTCACAACAGTGATCAAGAAATTCACAGATTGCCAACATTGTTCTTGTGTTCGATCTTCACGTCTGTTGTGAAGTTGGTAAGTATTCAATCTGTAAATAAATCCTGTTTAGAGAGTTAGTCTGTATCTATAATCATTAGTTGATTATAGATAGCAAGTTTGATTAATTAGTTTGAGAGATTGAGAGATTTGATTTATATTAGATGTTTACATATCAATTGTTGCTTACTTGATAGTCATTGTAATTATCTTTTTATTATTGAAAGCATTCGATTTCATGTGGTTTGATTTGTGTAACACTTTTTATTGATTTGTTCAATTTCCGCAGAAATTGTATTCAACCCCCCTTCTACACATTACTTGCTTGTGGTTTATCTCACCAAAGGACCAACAACTGGTATCAGAGCAGCGTAAAATCTTTCATAAGTTGAAGATCAAGATCCTGAGATAAAGTAAGATATCGACAAGCAACAATTCATCTAACTTTCCTCAGATGGTTGCTAAAGGATATCCCATATATGATGGAACTGATTATCCTATGTGGAAATTCAGAGTCATGCTCTTCCTTAAGTCCATTGACAACAAAATGTATGATGTCATAACTCGTGGACCAATTATCCCCAAGATTCCTGCTACTGTCAGTGATAAGTCTCCTGACAAGACTGAAAAGGAAGTCAAGAAACCTTTGGCATCTTGGACTGAAGAGGATTGGAAATTACATTCTCTTCATGAAAAAGCAAAGAGTGTTCTGGAAAATGCTCTGACCAATGAGATCTTGCATACTGTGACTGGGTGTCAATCTGCAAAAGAGATCTGGGATACTCTAAGCATTACATATGAGGGAACAAATCTGGTCAAGCAGAAAAAGAAGAATCATCTTAACAGATCTTATGAAAACTTCTTTTCTAAGAAAAATGAAACTTTGTCTGATGTGTTTACAAGGTTTCACTGCTTGATTAATTACCTGCTAAGTGTAGGCATTAAAAAGAATGAAGCTGACCTAGTGCTGAAATTTCTGAATGTGTTACCAGAGAAGTTCAATAAAGTAACCACAGCACTAAGGGCTGGAGGAACATTACATATGTATAACCTACATTCCATGTATGGGTTCTTGCTTAATCATGAACAGATCACAGAACACAAGAAATCTTCTCAACAACAGATGAAGGACTCTCTTGAGAAAAAAGAAATTGCATTAGTTGCAGAAAAGAAGAAAAAGAGTTCAAAAGACTTCATAGTTGAATCTAGGACTGAGTCAGATTCTCAAGCTGACCACTCAGACTTAGTCTCCAGTGATACTGATGATGTTCAGACTATCACGGAACAAATGGCTATGCTTGCCAGAAGATTGAGAAGAGCACAAAGCGGAATAGGAAGATCTGACAGAGGCAAAGGAAAGAGGTCCTTTGATCCCAAGAAAGGTGTGTGCTTCAATTATCAGAAGAAGGGACACATTGCTGCTGAGTGCAGAGTGAAGAAGGGTGAAACAACTTCAGTAGCTGACAAGAATGCTTACAGAGCTAATAAGTAAAAGAAGAAATATACTCAGCTCAAGAAAGGAAAGCCTGAAGACAAGCCCAATGCTAAAGGACTTTATGTTAAAATATGGGATACAGAATCATCTACCTCAGATGATGATGACAAGTGTCTGATGGCTCAAGAAGATGAAGAGTTTGAAATAGATGAAGTTGATTATGGTCTGTCAGAATCAACTATTGAAGCTGACACGAAGGAAGCTGAGGAAAACAACAAACTAAGTGACTGGGATCCTTCCTCCATGTACAAGGTTAGTAATTTCAACTCTTACACCCATGAAGAAAAAGGTCTTACATTTGGTTATCTGTTAAACGAATTTAAGACCAGGCTTAAGACTCAGGGTGACCTCAAAACTGAAATAACTAAGCTTAAGAATGAGATTAAGGAAAATCAAACTCTCACTACTGCTGGAAAGAAAGCACAATGTGATCTTGAATGTCAAAGAGACATTGATAAACTTCTAAGTGAAGAAATTCAGGAAGCCAAGGATAAGGCTGACCAACTTTAAAAGGTTACTGAATCCTGGTGTAAGTCATCAAAGCTTGCCGAAAAGTGCATCAACTAGCAGATTCCTAAACAGGTAAAAGCTGTACTTGGAGGTGACTATCATTCTGCAGCCTATGCAGCTGATGATAATGAGATAGCAAGTACCGATTCTGAGGAGGATAGACAACTGATTAAGTCTCAGAAGTCAGCCTCAGAAAAGAGACATGATCAAAGCCTTAAATACAATAAGTTTGTAAAGGCAAATGATCATGGAAATGAGTGTTCAACTTCTAGATAGCATAGTAAGTGTGTGCATGATAGATTAGGCACTCAGCCTATTCAAAGAACATCTGTTATTGAAAGGTTGAATCCAAACCTTTTCAAAAGACAGCATTCTCTGTTCATTCAGAGAGAGGTTTCTAGAATAGGAAGACAAATGTAAGTCAGAGGTCTTATCACAACAATGGTAAGTCCACAGTTGTTGAAACTGGTAAGTCCACAAAACATGACAAAGGTTAGTCCAAAGTCAATGAAAAGAAGTTTGTTTGTCAGACTTCTGATCAAAAGGATAATAAACCTAGATATGACAAAGGTAAGTCCAAAGTCAATGAGCATCAGGTGAACCAGCTTGCAAAGAAAGTTGAGAAATTATCCACAACCTATAATCCTAAAAGTGAGAGAAAATTCTCAAAAGGATTATTGGACAACCTACCTCCTGTAGTCATTGGTAGAAGGAAGTGCTACAAGTGTGGAGGTAGAGGACATGAGGCCAAGGACTGTGATAGTGAAATTTTAAGGCCTCAAAAGGAACAAGCTGATCAGCTTATGCAGGACTCAACACCTGCTTAAGCTGACCAGTCAGCTTCACAAGATGAAACTGCTAAGTGCTCATCATCTGAACCTACTACAAAGTGGGTTCCTAAACAAAACTAATATGTTTAGTTTTTCATGTGTAGGGTTTAAGTAAATGGTACTTGGACAGTGGATGCTTATGGCATATGACAGGGTGGAAAGGACTTCTAAGTGAATTCCAGGAAGATGAAGGTCCTAAAGTAACATTTGGTGATAATTCCCATGGAAGAACTAAAGGATATAGGAAGATGCATGCTGGCAAGGTCACTTCCACAAGGTTGCATATGTTAAAGGTCTTAAACGCAATCTGATAAGTATCAGTCAATTGTGTGATGAAGACAATGTTGTTACTTTTAGGAAGAAAGCAGGAACAATATACAATGCAAAGGGTAAGCCAATGCTAATAGCAAAGAGAGAAAGAGATGTGTATCTACTTGATCTCAATTCTGCTGATCCCTATACTGAAACCTGCTTATATTACAATCTGTTCCTAAGCTGAGTTGGCTGTGGTAGAAAAGGTTGTCACATTTAAATTTCAAAAATATAAATATGCTATCCAACAAAGAGTTAGTCTCTGGATTGCCAAAGATCACATTTGTTAAAGAGAAATTGTGCTCAGCTTGTGCACAAGGGAAACATCATAAAGGGCGCTTTAAGTCAAAGCAAAACTTTTCAATAACAGACCCATTGCATATGTTGCATATGGATCTGTTTGGACCCAAAAGTACTCCAAGCCTAAGTGGCAAGAAATACACTCTAGTGATAGTTGATGAGTTCTCTAGATTCACCTGGGTAATATTCCTTAAAGCAAAAAGTGAAGCTGCCCTGGAGATAATAAGTTTTATCAAACAGGAAGAGTTGCAAAAAGGAAAGTTTGTTAAGTAACTCAGAAGTGATCATCGGACTGAGTTTAGAAACTCAACCCTGGAAGGATTTTGTGAACAAAAAGGAATAATACAAAATTTCTCCTCAGCTAGAACTCCTCAACAAAGTGGAGTTGCTGAAAGGAGAAATAGAACCTTAATTGAGGCTGGTAGAATAATGCTGTGTGAGGCAGGATTGAAACTCTATTTTTAGGATGAAGCTGTCAGTACAGCATGCTATACCCAAAATAGATCAATCATAATCAAAAGACATGGCAAAACTACATATGAAATGTATAAATCAAGAAAGCCCAATATAGGTTACTTCCATGTCTTTGATTCAAAATGCTATGTGCTAAATCAAAGAGATCAGTTCCATAAGTTGGAACCTAAAGCAGATCCTGGAATTTTTGTTGGTCATTCCTCAATCTCCAAATCTTACAGAGTATATAACTCAAGGAGAAAGGCGATAGAAGAATCAGTTCATGTCTCCTTTGATGAAGACAATATTGATCAAGATGACAAAGGTTAAGCTGACTCAGTCAGTCTGAGTGAGCGTAAAAAGCCTAAGGAAACCAAAAGGTCTAATACTATGTATGTCATAGACGATGAAGACAGTGATGATGATGTTTGTACATCTAAAAGATCATCACAGCCTCCAAAATATTCTCAAGCTGAGAAGGAAGATGAGTTCTTTAATCCTTTTGGAGAGAATACTACTCAGACTAAAGATCTTGGTGATCAACAGTATGATAACAATGCTGCGATTGAGACTAAGAATGTAGGTTCACCTCAGAGTCCTCAATATCACTCAAGTCTTGAACCACAATTTCCAACTACAACCTTTAAATTCCTCAAAGATCATCCTCAAGATCTAGTGATTGGTAACATTCAAAATAGAGTGACCACTAGATCAAAGGCAGCAACAAACTATGTTGCTTACTTTGGTTTCCTATCTCAAAGGGAACCAAAGAAGACTGAAGAAGCCTTAGAGGATGAGGATTGCATTGAAGAAATACAAGAGGAATTAACTGAGTTTGAGAGAAACAAGGTATGGAATCTTGTCCCAGCCCCCAAAGATCATACAGTTATAGGCACTAAGTAAGTATATAGAAACAAGATGGACAAGGATGGAGTGATTGTTATGAACAAAGCTAAGCTGGTAGCACAAGGTTATAGACAAGAAGAATGAATAGATTATGATGAGACATTTGCCCCTGTTGCTAGAATTGAAGCCATAAGGCTGTTCTTAGCTTATGCAGCATATAAAGACTTTAAACTCTATCAAATGGATGTGAAAAGTGCTTTCCTAAATGGAAAACTTCAGGAGGAAGTTTATGTGAAACAACCTCCTGGCTTTGTAAGTTCAAAGTATCCACATCATGTCCATAAGTTAGACAAGGCTTTGTATGGTCTAAAACAAGCTCCAAGAGCTTTGTATGATACACTGTCCAAGTATCTACAATCAATGGACTTTACCAGAGGTAGTATTGATAAGACACTCTTCATTAAAAAGAGTAAAGGACATGTGATTCTTGTGCAGATCTATGTGGATGCCATTATCTTTGGTTCTCCAAAACTATGTCAAAAAGGTACAAGATTAGCATGATGGGTTAAATGACATATTTCTTACGCTTACAGATTCAACAAAAGCCTGATTGGATATTCATTAATCAAAGCAAGTATGTTCTTGATTTGATAAAGAAATATGGTTTTGATTCTAGTTCAATCTTGAAAACACACATGTCACCAATTGTCAAGCAAAGAGGAATGATAGGTTTATTACTTTATTTAATAGCTAGTAGACCTGATATAATGTTTGCTACATGTGTTTGTGCAAGATATCAGGCAGATCCTAAGGAATCACATTTTCAAGCTGTGAAAAGGATCTTTAGGTACCTAAAAGGTACACCAAATCTAGGTCTTTGGTATCCAAAGGACTCTGGATTTGAGTTAGTTGGATTTTCTGATGCTGATTATGCTGGGTGCAAATTAGACAGAAAATCAACAACTGAAGGATGTCAAATGCTTGGAGGGAAGTTAGTAAGCTGGACAAGTAAGAAACAAAATTCAGTGGCTACTTCAACTGCTAAAGTTGAGTATGTTGCTGCATGAAGTTTTTGTGCTCAAATCATGTGTATGTAACATCAGCTTCAAGACTTTGGTATGAATTTCAAGAAAACTCCTATTTTCTGTGATAATAAAAGTGCAATAGCCATCACATATAATCCAGTCTTCCACTCCAGAACAAAGCATATAGAAATCAGACATTATTTCATAAGAGACATCGTGGAAAAAGGTAAAGTTGAAATAAATTTTATCTTCATAGATGATCAACTAGCAGATATATTTACAAAACCACTTGATGATAAAAGGTTTTCCTATCTGCTAATTAAGTTGGGTATGCTCAACCCTTAGATAAGTTTCTAAAACCGAGTTTAAGCTTGATAAAGACTAAGTGTCTTAAGCTGAGTGTAAAATTTCTGGATATGTTTCAGAAGCTGTATATTTAGTCAAGCTGAGTGATAAGTTCATATGTTTGGTCTGTCCCAAACATGTTTTAACTGCTAAGTTTGGTTAAAATATCAATTTGAGTTAGTCTCAAATAAAATGACTAAGTGTCATTGACTCTGAGTTGTGTGCTCCACTCAAGCTGAGTGTTAATCTCAAGTTGAGTGCTAAAGTCAAGCTGAGTGCTTGACTCACGCTGAGTGGTAAGTTTCCTCAGATTGGTATGTCCAAACAATGTTTTAATTACTATGTGTTATTAATTCATGAGGCGTTATGTTTTAGTCAGTCTCAAATTACGTTTTATATCGATTATGTATTTGTGTAAAAAAAACAGTGTAAATAATATTTTTGTAAGTCAAGAATGTTATTTTACAAACATATCCGTTGGGATATGATGTGTTTCATCTCGATTACTGTTACATCTACCTGTAAGTTTGTTAGTGTAACGGATAAATAGGGATTTTCAACGGTAACTTTTCTCTCTCCTAGAAAAGGTATATATATCGATTGTAACCGAAATTCAGAAGTTTACGCTTACTTTCTTTCAACTCTAAACTTCTGCTATACTCTATATGTTGGATTATGTGCAGAGATAATTAATGGGTACATTTTATCTAATGTTATAAGAGACTAAAGGGTCACACTGCTACACACCCAATTAGAGCAGTTGGAATTTACCATAATTTTGTATGGAAATAATTAATAAGTGGAATTAATTATTTAAGGGAGAAATAAATATAATTAATCAGTTAGATTAATTATTAGAAGGAAATAAATAATAAATAGTTATTTATTATATAAAGGGAATTAAATATTAAGTTTAATATTTAAAGGACCAGTTAATTAATAATTAATTAATTAACTAGTAAAGTCTAGGGAGTCAAAGTGTAAGGAATGAAACTTCAATTAAAGTCAGCGGTTTTAATTTAACGGGCTTGGGCTTGAATATGGTTTAAGTATTTAAACCTAGATAAGGCTCATTTTATTATTAAGCATTCTATATTGAATCTAAAAAGAACCCTAGCCACCTTGCTCCCTCCCTCCCTGCGTCGACCTCCCTCCCCTGCGTCGACTTCGACAAACCCCAAGGGGGTTTCGGTTTTTGTGATCCACGCATACACACACACACGAGCTTCGTGTTGTTTCTCTAGTAATTCCAGGAGTGGTCTAGCAGCCAGTTCGTTGGTGGTGAAGTAGTGGTGGATTATATTTAGCAATCCCAAGATCACAAGAGGTATTGTTTTTTTCTAAATCTTTTATCTGGATTATTCTTGAGAAACTTATATGATCATTAGTAAGAGCCTAACCCTTTTAGGGTCTAGAGGGTTGTGTTTAATCTGTTTCTGCTTTAGGATTGAACCAGTAGAATCAAACCCAGGGCTTGACCAGTTTGTGTCATAAGGTGGTTTGGTCATATCAAAACCCTTTAGTGGTATCAGAGCCTCGGCTCTATGATCTATAGTTTCTAGTTTATCCTGTTTTTAGATTTAAGGTTTGTTCTTGATATTCTACTTGCTTCTAGTGATTTTCGAAAATTAAGAAGGGCAACAAAACAGTTTGTTTTTGTTACCCAGTTATTAAGAGCTTTAATCCTATTGACCAGAAAGTTTAAACAGTTAGTTTGAACGGTTGAAGGATTACAACTTTTAAAGAAACAAGTTTTAAATCAAGATAAATTAAACAGTTTGTTTAATTGATAGAAACCTAGTTAATCTAGTTAGTTGATTCGTTTAAGTTATATCACCTTCTTCTTCATCTTGTTTCTTCTTGTAAAAATCGAAAACCAAAGGATGAGAAAAAAATAGTTTCGGTTTTTCCTAAAATATAAAAATTTTAACTTTAATCAGATAAGTTTAAACAAGTTTTCTGTTTAAACGGTTAAAAGATAAATCTTTTATCTAAAACCTGATCTTGACAAGGATTTTAAACTAGTTTTTGTTTAAAGGTTAAAATCTAGTTTTTAGAATTATTAATTATTAATGGAACAATTTTTTGGTCACGTTAATAATTAAAAGGTTTGGTTTTTGATTAAATCCAGTTTTTAATCAGGATATTAAAACTAACTAGGATTTAAAAATCATTCTCTTTGTTTTAATCGAAAACCATAACCACCACCGCCGGTAGCGACGGCGGCGACGGCCCAGGTGCGGCTGTCGCAGGTCGACGGCAGCCGAGTTTTCGGGAAGTGTTTGGCGGCAGTCGTTAGCGGCATGCCAGGCGGTCTACCGCCCAGGTGGGTTCTCGGCCCAGGTGGGTCTCGGCCCAGATGGGTTTCGGCCCAAGGGGTTCTCGGCCCAGGTGGGTCTCGGCCCAAGGGGTTCTCGGCCCAGGTTTGTCTCGGCCCAAGGGGTTCTCGGCCCAGGGGTTCTCGGCCCAAGGGGTTCTTGGTTCAGGTGGTCCTCGGCCCAAGATTAGATGGTCCAAATAGTTTTTCGGTTAAATGCAAAAATGTTATTAATTTTAAGTATTAAAATTAATAAAGTTTTATATAAACTAATATTATATATATTTTTTAATTAGCTTAGTCAAAATATATATAATTTTGGATGTTTTGTTTATCATGTCCAGTTGAGGCATTATAAATAAACTCTAAAAAGGGTTAGTTTATATAAGGAGAAGCAAACAAGATGATGTTATTTAAATTATGATCAATTTTGTCGTGTTTGAGTTTTAGGTAAAACTAGTAAAAACTCGACATAGGATTTATTAAAAATTTTGAATAAGGTTATGTTTTTCAAAGTTTATTTAAAAACTGTTTTTGATCAAGTTAATTTTAACAATTTAGATGATTATAATTCTCATTTTTGATTGATAGTTATTAGTCAAAAGGGTAGATGAGAATAGTTAAACCAATCAGGTTCGGTGTTTATCGCTTTTATATATTTACTGCGTGGTTGTTGTTTATAAATATATTGCGTGGTTGCGATCTATAGCTATAGTTTTCCCGACTTAGGAGTCGTTTTTCCTTTCATCTTTTTGGTTTTGGTAAGGTCTGCATGCCAATTACATTCCCTTTTTCAACTGTAATATTGTACTGGTTCGGGGAGGCCTGCGTGCCACTTACAAGCCCTTCATTATTGTAATTGTAATAGTAATAGTTATAGTTTTGGCCCATAATCAAGATGAAGTTCAAGAAGATTTCCAAGATGATTGCTTGCATAGTACTCGAGTACTTCGGCAGAGGTGTCAAGGCGAGTGGAAGCAATGCATCATGAAGGCGAATCCAAGTCCTTTTGTCCTTAGGGTTGACTTTAGGATTAGTTGGCAAAACTATAGGTTTTTATCTGCTTATTATATGCGTGGTTGTGATCCTTTTTATGCTTATTCATTGCTGGTCCCTTGGTGAGAATAACAACAAGCAACAGGAGTGTAGAAGGGGGGGTTGAATACACTTTTTGCGGAAATTGAACAAATCAAATAAAAGTGTTACACACAGTAAATCAAACCACAATTAGTCGAATGCTTTTATTAATAGAAGATGATTACAATGCTTTGAATAAGAAGATGATTACAATAACTATCAAGTAAGCAACTCTTGATACATAATCACCTAATATGAATCTCTCAATCTCTCAAACTTAGCTATCTATAATCAACTTATGATTATAGATACTGATGACTCTCTAAACAGGATTTACACAGATTGAATCAACTAATGATTACTTACCAATATCACAACTGATGTGAAAATTCGAACACACGAACAGTTTGGCAATCTGTGAGTTTCTTGATCACGTTGAACTTACAAACAGTGATTCAAGAATCGTAACACATACGGTGAGGTGAGGTATTTGGCTCTGCAATACTAAGTTGTTTTTTTTTAGTCGTAGTCGTACCTATAAACTCATCGGTAGATAAGTATTTATAATCCTGTTGCTACGGTTCCTAACAAACTGGACTAATCCTAATTTGCTAACTAACTATCGGATAACTCTGAATCTTGAATCTTGAATCTTCTTATCTTGAGTCTTCAATCTTCAATCTTGATTCTGAAGTCTTCTTATCATTTTCGTAGATATAGAGAGTTAATAAGATAAGTTTAAAACATATTTAAACTTTCTTAGACTGACTTCTTACTCGGACTGAGTTACTCAGCTTGAGACTCATCAAGCTGAGTTCTTCGAGAACAAACCCGAGTACATAAATGAACTAACACGTTTATTGATAAACTCATCCTTAGAAGTCTAACTAGTTAACTAAAACATATTTAGCAACTCTTTCGAGCTGACTCTGCTTTTGAGCTGAGTCACTCAGCTTGAAACACATCAAGCTGAATACTCGATATATACCTTATGTGACATACACAGCTTATTAAACATATTAATACACTAACTAAGGTGTAGTATAAACTGGTCGAACATATGCTCAGCTTATACTCAGCTTATACTCAGTCTGAATCACTAAGAGTGTTCAGTCTGACTAAGCTTCATAATTCTGTTTAAGTTATACGTAGAACACATCTTACAAACTTAACTTTGTCTCATCAAATCTTAACTGACGAGATCATTTTGCCAACAAACTCCCCCTATTTGATGATGACAAAACCATCAAGCAGTTATTAAGTTTGTTTCACAGAATTATGTTGTAAATCTTAAACTTATCATGATTTTAAATTTGAACTAATCAAATTTTAATTGAACTTTTCAATTGTAAGTGAAACACACCAAATTTTAAGTTGAACAAACTAACTAATTACATTAATTGATAAGAACTTATCAGTTATTCATTTTGCTGAACTTATCAGCTTATAAATATGAACACATCACAACACAGTTGAACATATCAAACTTTATACTTGTATTAATTAAACTGATCATAATACAAAAGATTGATCACTTAGATCAGGCACACATAGTGCTTACAAAAATATTAGAACTAATCTAGTATTTACATTAGAACTAATCTAATTTATCTAATGAACTCAGGATGTAGAAGCTCCCAGATGCTGATCTCCTTGTTGATCTCATCTAACAGTCTTTCAGCTTCTTTATTCCTACTAAGTTCCTTCTGTTGTACCCTGATGATCTTGTTCATCCTATAATTCATTAGTTGATTCAAATCATCATCACCACAACACTTTCTAATTTGCTCAGCCCAGTTCTGTTCTCGTAGCGCTTTCTCATCAGCTAACACAGCTTGAGCATCTATTTGTCTTCTTCTTAACTCTTCAACCGAGATCCCAAGTTGGTCAGCATCCTCTCTTTCCATTCTCCTTGCTGCCATCAATGAAGCTCTTTCTTGTAGAGTCATTTTGTCAGCAGAATCTTCATCTGAGGCTAATGATTCACTGAGAATCACTCTTCTTCTTTTCTGCAGGAGGGGTTCTGCTTCATCCGAGCTCACTAGTACAGGCCTCTTTCCTTTAGCCTTTTCAATCAGCCCAGCTTCTATTTCCATTTCTTTCCCTCCCTCAACTTGATCTGCTCCCTTTGACAATAGTAGTAAAGCTTCAGCTTGAACAGACTCAGCTTCAGCTTCTGGAACCTTCTCCCCCTTTTTGTCATCATCAACAGGGGTTGAAGTCCTTTGCTTTCGTAGGGCAGCCACTGCAGATTTTAACTGCTGTACATCTTCCTCTAGAAAATCCAAGATCATTAGCATGTTCTTCTTGTATTGTTTTCTCTGGAGGTGCAGCTTGTCAAACTGACTTTTGAAAAAGTTCATAAAGTTGTCCAAGTCAGCTTGAGAGGGTTGGAATTTGGGTGCATCATCGAAAGGTTGTTGTCTACCTTCAAACTCATTTGCACTAGAGTTTGGACCCTGTGAATCACCTTCGTTTGAAGATGAAACATTGACAGGTCGTGCAATAGGGTGTGAGAAGTGAAGAGAAGTAATGAGGCTCGAACCGTGAACTGTATGGGTTGGTGGTTGGCTAATTGGGTTGGAAGGGGGTGATTGACCCTGGGGTTTGGTCATTCTTTCAATGTAACTTGAGTGTGTCTGCTCAGGCATAGCAATAGGCTCTCCCATGGCTCGAGTAAGTGTAGGCTGAGTAGACACCACACTCGGTATAGGCTGTTGGGTTGATATGAGCCTTGAGGTTGACACCTTAAGATTAGGCATCTCCCCCTCAACTCCTGCCTGTGGAGGGATCAGTGTGATCGCAGCTCCAGTGATGCCTTTAGGAGTGGCACCACCTATGGCAGTTTTTCTTTGGTTGGTTTGGATATTCTCCCTAGCAGCAGTGGGCATACTAGGGGTGGCTTCAGAGTGTGATTGTAAATGGAATGAAGGTGGAGGAGACGGGTTAGACTGAGTTGGTTCCACTGCAGTCTTATCTCCAAAGGTAGATGGAGAAAAGTTAGAAGAAAGAAAAAGTGGAGAGGTCTTACCAAAAGCAGCTTCAATATGTTCTGGTTCAGCCTGAGCAGAGTGCTCAACTTGAACTTCGGTCTCGGCTTGGGAAGCTCCCCCTTGATTTGATCCCTCTGCTTCACTTTCAGATGAAGCTGCCTCAGCTATTTGGAGCATGGGCTCACTCAGACCCTCTTGCTCTGGGAAGATGTCGTTGTTGAACATCTTGGAGCTGAGTGTAGAAAACAGGAACACATCCTGATCAGCTTCATAGAGTGCTGTCCCGAGCTCGGCTTCAATTGCCAAGGATAGGTACCTTATAAATGGTACATGAAGATCCCTTGTAGTCTTCATCACTTGGACCTTGAGTTCATTGAAAAAAGCAGAGCATAGTCCAGATTTCTGTTGAAGTAAATATTGTACAGCAACTGCATTTCGAACTCATTTACCTGGTCCAGTCCTCCAACCTTAGTCCCCAGTGAACGAATCACTGTTGAAACCATGAAACCCCAACTAGTTGGATAAGTGGCCTTCTTGATGACACCCTCTGTCTGTGGGTGACCCAATCGAGGTAGGACAGACATAGCCACTTGCCTTGTGATAGCCGGCTCGAACTCATCAGAAGTAGGGAGTGAAAGAACATCCCTTAGCCGCTGCATTGAAAGGGTTACTGTTCTATTGACATTTAGAACAGTCCTAGTTATCTATCCCCTGTTCTTGTCATAAGTACAGGTGTACCAGAACTCTAGTAGATGTTGAGGAACGATGTGAAGGGGTGCGCCACGGAAGGCGAATGCCAGGGGGCATTTACGAATATAATCCACCCAGGCTTCATAACCTCTGCCTTGTTTTCGAGGAGGAATCGCAAGGCAGGCCCGTTGATTGTTGATTTTAATCAATGGCGCTCCATCGTTCTTAAATTGAGCACCTCGAACCATTTGATTCCCGAGAACAAATGCTATTCTGTCCATATTGATCTATTACACTGAGTAATTTGTAAAGAAAGTGATGAGCAACTAAAAATACGCACTGAGCTATTCGAGGTGTTTGTGAAAGGTATTTTAGAAGTCTGGAGTTAAGCGTAAACTTCTCTAAACCGAATAGGATCGGTATATATACCTTTCTGAGGAGAGATAAAAGTTACCGTTAGAAATCTCTTTTTATCCGTTACGCCGAAAAATTACGGCTTGATGTAACAGTTAGAGAGTAGAAACTTATCATCTTCCAACGGATACAAGTGTAAAATAATATTATCAACCCATAATAAGATTATAAACACTATTAAAGTATACCAATACACAATTGATATACGGTGCGATTTGAGACCGACTCAAATACGCATGTACAGATGAATTAATGACACGTAGTAATTAAAACATAGTTTGGACACACCAAGCTGAGTAAACTTATTACTCACTTTAAGTCAAGCACTCAGCTTGATTCAAGCACTCAGCTTGAGTTGAGTACTCAGCTTGAGATTGATACTCAGCTTGAGTAGAGCATACGGCTCAAACTTAATGACACTGAGTCAATTTTTGTTTGAGACTGACTCAAACTTGTTTCTAACTACACTGAGTAGTTTAAAACTTGGTTGGAACCAACCAAATGTGTGAACATATCACTCAGCTTGAGTGAAGCACATAGCTCAGACTCAATGACACTTAGTCAGTTATGTTTAAGACTGACTCAAACTGTATCATAACTACTCTTAGTAGTTAAAATATGTTTGGAACTCACCAAACGTGTGAACTCATCATTCAGCTTGACTTGTTATACAGTTTATGAAAACTTATTTATTAACTGTGCACTAAGCTTAAGACACTTAGTCTTTGTCAAACTGAAAAACTCAAATTCTAGACACTTAGCTAGGGGTTGAGCATACCCAATTCACTTAGCAGATACATAAACCTCTTTTCATCAAAGGGTTTAGTGAAGATATCTTCCAATTGGTCATCAGTGGAAATAAATTTAATGTCAACTTTACCTTTTTCCACGATGTCCCTGATGAAGTGATGTCGAATTTCAATGTGCTTGGTTCTTGAGTGGAAGACTGGATTGTAAGTGATGGCTATAGCACTTTGGTTATCACAGAAGATAGGAGTTTTCTTGAAACTCATGCCAAAGTCTTGAAGCTGATGCTGCATCCATATGATT
Organism: Pulicaria dysenterica; assembly: GCA_947179395.2. Lineage (NCBI taxonomy): Eukaryota > Viridiplantae > Streptophyta > Magnoliopsida > Asterales > Asteraceae > Pulicaria > Pulicaria dysenterica. The sequence goes on along the minus strand of OX359296.1, from coordinate 20,440,287 downwards.
TGAGCACAACAGCTTCCTGCTGCAACATATTCAGCTTCAGCAGTTGAAGTAGCCACTGAGTTCTGTTTCTTACTACTCCAGCTGACTAACTTCCCTCCAAGCATTTGACATCCTCCAGTAGTTGATTTTCTGTCTAACTTACACCCAGCATATTCAGCATCTGAAAAACCAACTAACTATCCAGAGTCCTTTGGATACCAAAGACCTAGATTTGGTGTACCTTTAAGGTACCTAAAGATCCTTTTCACAGCTTGAAGATGTGATTCTTTAGGATCTGTCTGATATCTTGCACAGATACATGTAGCAAACATGATATCAGGTCTACTAGCAGTCAAATAGAGCAATGAACCTATCATTCCTCTACAGGTAGACTGACACACAGACTTACCATATGAGTCTTTACTCAGCTTGATAGCTGGTGACATGGGTGTTTTCATGGTTGAACATGAATCAAAACCATATTTCTTTATCAAATCAAGAACATACTTACTTTGATTGATGAATTTTCCATCAGGATTTTTTTTTAATTTGTAAGCCTGGGAAGTATGTCATCTCACCCATCATACTCATCTTGTACTTTTGTGACATTATTTTGGAAAACCACTCACACAAAGATTCATTGGTAGAACCAAAGATAATGTCATCCACATTCATTTGTACAAGAATCACCTGTCCTTTACTCTTTCTAATAAAGAGTGTCTTATCTATACTACCTCTTGTGAAATCCATTGATAGTAGATAAGTGGACAGAGTATCATACCAAGCTCTTGGATCTTGTTTAAGACCATACAAAGCCTTGTCCAACTTATAGACATGATGTGGAAACTTTGAACTTACAAGTACAGGAGGTTGTTTCACATAGACTTCCTCCTGAAGTTTTCCATTAAGGAAGACACTCTTCACATCCATCTGATAGACTTTGAAGTATTTATATGCTGCATAAGCTAAGAACAACCTTATGGCTTCAATTCTAGCAACAGGGCAAAGGTCTCATCATAATCAATTCCCTCTTCTTTCTTATACCCTTGTGCTACCAGCCTGGCTTTGTTCCTAACTATCACTCCATCCTTGTCCATTTTATTTCTATAGACCCACTTAGTGCCTATAATTGAATGATCTTTGGAGGCAGGGACAAGTTTCCAGACTTTGTTTCTCTCAAACTTATTTAATTCCTCTTGCATAGCTTCAATTCAATCCTCATCCTCTAAGGCTTCTTCAGTCTTCTATGGTTCCATTTGAGATAGAAAATCAAAGTGAGCAGCATAGTTAGCTGTAGCCTTAGATCTGGTCATGACTTTTTCTTGGACATTTACAATAATTTGATCTTGAGGATGATCTTTAAGGAATTTGAATGTTGTAGTTAGAGAGTCTGGTTCAGAATCTGAGTGATGTTGAGATTCCTGAGGTGAACTTATCTCCTCAGTCTCAACAGCAGCATTGTCAACAAACTGTCGATTACCAAGATCTTCAGTCTGAGCGACTTCAGCTCCAAAGGGGTTGATGAAATCATCATCTTTCTCAGCTTGAGAATCCTTTGGATTTTGTGATGATTTCTTTGATGAACACACATCATCATCACTATCATCTCCTATGACATACATAGGATTTGATAAGTTGGTTACCTTAAGCCTTTCAAGCTCACTCAGACTGACTACGTCAGCTTGACTTTTATCAGCTTGATCAAAACTGTCTTCATCAAATGAGACATGAATTGATTCTTCTATGGCTTTTCTCCTTGTATTATATATTCTATAAGACTTGTAGATTGAGGAATAACCAACGAATATTCCAAGATCAGCTTTAGGTTCCAACATATGGAGCTGATCTCTTTGATTCAGCATATGGCATTTTGAACCAAAGATATGGAAATAGCCTATATTGGGCTTTCTAGACTTATACATCTCATATGAAGTCTTTCCACGTCTTTTGACAATGATTGACCTATTCTGGGTATATCAGGATGTACTAACAGCTTCATCCCAGAAATAGAGTTTCAGTCCTGCCTCACATAGCATTGTTCTAGCAGCCTCAATTAAGGTTCTATTTCTCCTTTCAGCAACTCCATTTTGTTGGGGAGTTCTGACAGATGAGAAATTTTGTAATATTCCCTTTTGTTCACAGAAGCTTTCAAGGGTAGAGTTTCTAAACTCAGTCCCATGATCACTTCTAAGTTTCTTTACAGACAAACCTTTCTGCAACTCTTCCTGTTTGATAAAACTGATTATCTCCAGGGCAGCCTCACTTTTGGCTTTAAGGAATATTACCCAGGTGAATCGTGAGAACTCATCTACTATCACCAGTGTGTACTTCTTGCCACTTAGGCTTGGAGTACTTATGGGTCCAAACAAATCCATATGCAACATATGAAATGGGTCTGTTATTGAAAAATTTTGCTTTGACTTAAAAGACCCTTTATGGTGTTTCCCTTGTTCACAAGCTGAGCACAATTTGTCTTTGACAAATGTGATCTTTGGTAATCCAGAGACTAACTCTATATTGGATAGCATATTTATATTTTTAAAGTTTAGATGAGATAAACGTTTATGCCATAACCAACTCAGCTTAGGAACAGAATGGGAATACAAGCAGGTTTCATTATAGGGATCAGCAGAATAAAGATCAAGTAGATACACATCTCTTTCTCTTTTAGCTATTAATACAGGCTTTCCCTTAGCATTATAGATTGTTCCTACTTTCTTCCTAAAAGTAACTATATTGTCTTCATCACACAATTGACTGATACTTATCAGGTTGTGCTTGAGACCTTTGACATATGCAACTCTCTGGAAAGTGACCTTGCCAGCTTGCATCTTCCCATAGCCTTTAGTCCTTCCATGTGAGTTGTCTCCACTATCCAAGTACCTTCATCTTGTTGGAAATCACTAAGAAGTCCTTTCCACCCTGTCATGTGCCTTGAGCATCCACTATCCAAGTACCAATTACTTGAACCCTGCACATGATATGAAAACTAAACACATTAGTTTTGTTTGGGAACCCACTTCTTGGTGGGTTCAGATGAGGAGCACTTAGCATCTCCATCTTGTTGAACTGACTGTTCAGCTTGAGCAGGAGCTGAGTCCTGTGTAGGCTGATCAACTTGTTCTTGTTCAGGCCTTGAGATTTCTGCATCACAGTCCTTATCCTCATGACCTCTACTTCTGCACTTGTAACATCTCCTTCTTCTATTGATCACAGGAGGTAGAGTGTCTAATAATCCTTGTGAGAACTTGCTCTCAGTCTTAGGATTATATGTGGTGGATAACTTTTCAACTTTCTTTGCAAGTTGATTCACATGATGATCACTGACCTTGGACTTACCTTTGTCAGGTCTTTGTTTGTTATCCTTTTGATTAGAAGTTTGACTAACAACCTTCTTTTCCATGACCTTGGACTTACCTTTGTCATGACTACTGGACTCACCAGTTTCAACAGGCTTGGACTTACCACTGTTGATCTTCTTGGACTTACCAAGATCTACAACTTTGGACTTACCATTGTTGTACTTTGACCTCTGACTTACAGTGGTCTTCCTATTCTTGTAACTTCTCTCCGAGCCAAATAGAGAATGTTGTCTTTTGAAAGGATTTGGATTAAGCCTTTCGATGACTGAAGTTCTTTGAATAGGCTGAGTGCTTAATCTGTCCAGCACACATGTTGTTTGGATGTTAAGCACTCTTCTCCATGATCTTTAGCCTTTACAACCATATTGTATTTAAGGTTTTGACCATGTTTTTTCTCTAAGGCTAACTTCTGAGACTCAATCAGTAGTCTATCCTCCTCAGAGTCTGTACTTTCTATCTCATCATCAGCTACATAAGTTGCTATTTGATAGTCACCTCCAAGTACAGCCTTTACCTGTTTTGGAATTTGTTGGTTTATGCACTTTTCAGCAAGCTTTGATGACTTACACCAAGACTCAGTGACCTTTTAAAGTTGGTCAGCTTTGTCTTTAGCTTCCTGAAGTTCTTTACTTAGAAGTTTGTTAATGTGTCTTTGGCATTCCAGATCATATTGTGCTTTCTTACCAACATCAATGAGAGATTTATTTTCCTTAATCTCATTCTTCAGTTTAGCTATCTCAGCTTTAAGGTCATTTTGAGACTTAAGGATGGTCTTGAAATCATTTAGCAGATAATCAAAAGCAAGATCCTTTTCTTCGTCAGTCTAAGAGTTGAAATTACTAACCTTATACATGGAAGCAGGATCCCAATCACTGAGCTTGCCGTTTTCCTCAGCTTCCTTCATGTCAGCTTCAAAAGTTGACTCGGACAGACCATAATCAACTTCATCAATTTCAAACTCTTCATCTTCTTGAGCCATCTGACATACATCATCATCTGAGGTAGATGATTCTGTATCCCAGGCTTCAGTATATAGTCTTTTTGCTCTGGGTTTGTCTTCAGGCTTTTCTTTCTTGAGCTGAGTATATTTCTTCTTATATTTATCCAAAGACTCCTTGAGTTGTTGTTGAGAAGTTATTTTGTGTTCAGTGATCTGTTCATGATTTAGCAAGAACCCATAAATGGACTGTAGGTTATACAAATGAAATGTTCCTCCAGCCCTCAGTGCTGTGGTCACTTCATTGAACCTTTCTGGTAACACATCCAGAAACTTCAGCATGAGTTCAGCTTCATCCTTGTTAATGCCTACACTTAGCAGGTCATTTATCAAGCAATGAAACCTGGTAAACACATCAGCCAAGGTTTCATTCTTCTTTGAAAAGAAGTTTTCATATGATCTGTTCAGATGGTTCTTCTTTTGCTGTTTGACCAGATCTATGCCCTCATATGTAACACTTAGAGTATCCCAGATCTCTTTTGCAGATTGACACCCAGTCACTGTGTGCAAGATCTCGTTAGTAAGGGCATTATCAAGAACCCTTTTAGCCTTGTCATCCAGATTGTAGAGTTTCCAATCTTCATCAGTCCAGGATGCAACAGGCTTCTTTACCTCTTTTTCACTCCTGTCTGTTTTATCAGTGGACGTATCACTAACAATAGCAGAGATCTTGGGGATTATCGGTCCTTTGATAATGACATCGGACATACGATTGTCAATGGATTTGAGAAACAGCATGGCTCTAAACTTCCAGATAGGATAATCAGATCCATCAAATATGGGACATCCTTTGGCAGACATCTGTGGAAACTTTGAAGAATTGTTGCTTGTAGACATTGTAAACTTTCTCAGAATGTTGAACTTTCAACTTATGAAATCGTTCAGGCTGCTCTGATACCAGTTGTTGGTCCCTTGGTGAGAATAACAACAAGAAACAGGAGTGTAGAAGGGGGGGTTGAATACACTTTCTGCAGAAATTGAACAAATCAAATAAAAATGTTACACACAGTAAATCAAACCACAATTAGTCGAATGCTTTTATTAATATGAAGATGATTACAATGCTTTGAGTAAGAAGATGATTACAATAACTATCAAGTAAGCAACTCTTGACACATAATCACCTAATATGAATCTCTCAATCTCTTAAACTTAGCTATCTATAATCAACTTATGATTATAGATACTGACGACTCTCTAAACAGGATTTTCACATATTGAATCAACTAATGATTACTTACCAATATCACAACTGATGTGAAAATTCGAACACAAGAACAGTTTGGCAATCTGTGAGTTTCTTGATCACGTTGAACTTATAAATAGTGATTCAAGAATCGTAACACATACGGTGAGGTGAGGTATTTGGCTCTGCAACACTAAGTTGTTTTCTTTGAGTCGTAGTCGTACCTCTAAACTCATCAGGAGATAAGTATTTATAATCCTGTTGCTACGGTTCCTAACAAACTGGACTAATCCTAATTTGCTAACTAACTATCGGATAACTCTGAATCTTGAATCTTGAATCTTCTTATCTTGAGTCTTCAATCTTCAATCTTGATTCTGAAGTCTTCTTATCATTTTCGTAGATATAGAGAGTTAATAAGATACGTTTAAAACATATTTAAACTTTCTTAGACTGACTTCTTACTCGGACTGAGTTACTCAGCTTGAGACTCATCAAGCTGAGTTCTTCGAGAACAAACCCGAGTACATACATGAACTAACACGTTTATTGATAAACTCATCCTTAGAAGTCTAACTAGTTAACTAAAACATATTTAGCAACTCCGTCGAGCTGACTCTGCTTTTGAGCTGAGTCACTCAGCTTGAAACACATCAAGCTGAATACTCGATATATACCTTATGTGACATACACAGCTTATTAAACATATTAATAAACTAACTAAGGTGTAGTATAAACTGGTCGAACATATGCTCAGCTTATACTCAGCTTATACTCAGTTTGAATCACTATGAGTGTTCAGTCTGACTAAGCTTCATAATTCTGTTTAAGTTGTACGTAGAACACATCTTACAAACCTAACTTTGTCTCATCAAATCTTAACTGACGAGATCATTTTCCCAACATTCGTTTTGTATGTGATGCTGTGAAAAGGGGTTTAATAATAGGTAATTATTAAACAGAGAAAAACCACGGTTTATGACAAACTAGAATACGACTTCAGCTTGTTAGTCGTGTTAGTTAAATTTTTATAAATTTAATGTTTTGTCAAGGTTATAAGTTTGAAACTTATAAAGCCGTTTTGTGCACCTAGTATAGGTACATATGTAAATTGTAATTTTAAAACAGATAGTTTTAAAATGGTTTTTCAAAAACTGGAAAATTAAGTTTTTCTTTTTAAACATAATTATAAAACCCAAGAAAATCTAAGATGAGTGTGCTACCCATCTAATGGTACACCTTTGCTGTTAAACGGTACTCCGGGTGTCGGAAGTCCCAAACCTTGGGCATCTTGGTTCAAACCATTGCGGCAAAGGGTATGAAATATTTTGCGCTAATCGGGAGTCTCGGCAAGAATTCATACTGTCTTAGGTTGTGCGATCTATTTTGGTGATAATCGGGAGTCCCGGTCCAAAATGCACTAGAGTAGAGTTAAACATACTAGACTAGGTCTAAATGCTCTACGAGGTTCTAGGAGTCGTATCAGCTACGTACGATTGGTACAGGGTGTTACCTACCAGAAATATCATGACTTGGCGTGAAGTAACAAAACCTTGCGTCAAGTATGTGAAATATAGGTCGTAGGTCTAATATATATTTTTATGGGTTTTGATGATATATGTTAGAAAAGTTTATTTGCAATTACTAATTAAATCGGGTTTTAATTTGTAGATGGCAACCAACATTACCAACACTAACAACCTCTCTCTTCGCTCTATCCTAGAAAAGGATAAGCTCACCGGGCCAAACTTTCTCACTTGGGAGAGAAGTCTCCGGATCGTGCTGAGGCACGAGACAAAGTGGTACGTCCTAGAACAACCTCTTGGGAACCCTCCTACCAACAACTCTAGGGCAGACGTCAGGGAGGCTTTTCAGAAGCGCTCCAATGACGCCCTGGACGTGAGTTGCCTCATGCTTGCAACAACGAGTCATGAGTTGCAGTCAAGCATGATGGAAACTCCTAATTACGACATGATCCGCCAGCTGAGGGACATGTTCCAGGAGCAAGCCCGCACGGAGCGTTATGATGCCACTAGGGCATTTAACTCGTGCAAGATGGTGAAGGGGACATAGGTTAGTAACCACGTCATGAAAATGAAAGGGTACATGGACCACCTAGAGAGGCTTGGGCACCCTGTACCGTTGCAGCTAGCAACGGATACGATACTCAACTCGTTGTTAGACGACTATAAGCCTTTTATAGTCAACTACAACATGAACAACATGGAGAAATCCGTGGCTGGGTTGCACTCTATGCTTAAGACAGCGGAGTAGAGTATCGGGACCAAGTCTAAAGATGTCCTCATGGTGGGCAATGGCGGTTCTAAGAAGAGGAAGGGGCACAACAGAAAGGGAAAGTGTAAGACCCAGCCCAGGCAGAAACAAGGCAAGAACCGAAAATCGGTGCTTTAAGTGTGGCGAGGCCGGATACTGGAAGAGAGATTGTCCGAAGGCTCACGAAGCAGAAGGCATGTTGGGAAAATGATCTCATCAGTTTGAATTTGATGAGACAAAGTTAAGTTTGTAAGATGAGTTCTACAAATAACCTAAACAGAATTATGAAGCTTAGTCAGACAGTACACTTCGAGTGATTCAAACTGAGTATAAGCTGAATATAAGCTGAGCATATGTTGATCAGTTTATATTATACCTTAGCTTGTTTATTAATATGTTTAATAATCTGTGTATGTCACATAAGGTATATATCGAGTAGTCAGCTTGATGTGTTTCAAGCTGAGTGACTTAGCTCAGAAGCAGAGTCAGCTCGACAGAGTTAACAAATATGTTTTATTTAACTCTTTGGACTTCTAAGGATGAGTTAATAATTATACATGTTAGTTCGGATTTGAATTCGGGTTTGTTCTCTAAGAACTCAGCTTGATGAGTTTCAAGCTGAGTAACTCAGTCCGAGTGAAGAAGTCAGTTTAAAGATAATTTAAATATGTTTTAAATTTATCTTTATATCTCTCTCTATATCTACGGCGCGGATAAGAAGACTCCAGAATCAAGATTAAAGATTGAAGACTCAAGATAAGAAGATTCAAGATTCAAGATTCCGGTTTATCCGAAAGTTAGATAGCGAATTAGGCTAAGTCTAGTTTGTTAGGAACCATAGCAACAGGATTATAAATACTTCTCAACTGATAAGTTTAGAGGTACGACTCAGTACGACTTGGTACGATTCAGTACGACTTTGATTCTATTACAACTAAGTGTTGCAGAGCCAAACCTCACCTCATCGTATGTGTTACGAGTCTTGATTCAGTATCAAGATTTAATCACAGATTTCCAAAGAAGTTCGTGTGTTCGAATTAATCACATCAGTTGTGATATTGGTAAGTAATCATGTGTTGATTCAATCTGTGAAAATCCTGTTTAGAGAGTCGTCAGTATCTATAATTATATGTTAATTATAGATATCTAAGTTTGAGAGAATTGAGAGATTTATATTAGATGATTATATATCAAGAGTTGCTTACTTGATAGTCATTGTAATCATCTTCTTATTCAAAGCATTGTAATCATCTTCTGATTAATAAAAGCATTTGATTGATTGTGGTTTGATTTACTGTGTGTATCACTTTTCTTTGATTTGTTCAATTTCCGCAGAAAGTGTATTCAACCCCCCCTTCTACACACTGTTGCTTGTTGTTACTCTCTCACACAAGGGACCAACAACTGGTATCAGAGCAGACTGAACGATTTCATCAGTTGAATAGTTCAAGATTCTGAGAAAGATTGAAATGTCAACAACCAATACTCCATCCAACTTTCCTCAGATGTCTGCAAAAGGATGTCCCATATTTGATGGATCTGACTATCCTATGTGTAAGTTCAGAGCCATGCTCTTCCTAAAGTCCATTGACAACCGTATGTCGGAAGTCATCACAAAAGGACCAATCATTCCCTAAATTCCTTCTACTGTCAGTGATACGTCTCCTGGCAAAACTAAAAAGGAAACAAGAAAGCCTATTGCATCCTGGACTGAAGAAGACCGAAAACTCTTCAATCTAGATGACAAGGCAAAGAGTGTTCTAGCAAATTCCCTAACTAATGAAATTATGCGCACTGTGACTGGGTGTCAAACTACAAAGGATATATGGGATACGCCGAGTGTCACTTATGAAGGCACAGATCTGGTCAAGCAGCAAAAGAAGAATCACTTGAATAGATCGTATGAAAACTTCTTTTCAAAGAAGAATGAAACCTTGGCAGATTTGTTCACAAGGTTTCACTGCTTGATAAATGACCTACTTAGTGTGGGTGTAAAGAGAGATGAAGCTGAGCTCGTGCTGAAATTTCTGGATGTGTTACCAGAAAGGTTCAATGAAGTAACCACTGCACTAAGGGCTGGAGGAACATTACACATGTATAACCTACAGTCCATCTATGGGTTCTTGCTGAATCATGAACAGATCATAGAACATAAAAGAGCTTCTCAACAACAACTAAAAGAATCTTTGGACAAAACAGAAGTTGCATTAGTTGCACAGAAGAAGAAGAAAGGTTCAAAAGCTATGGTTGTTGAATCTGAGACTGAGTCAGAATCTCAAGCTGACCACTCAGACTCAGACTCAAGTGATAATGATGATGTTCAGACCATCACTGAGCAAATGGCCATGTTAGCCAGACGTTTAATAAAAGCTCAAAGGGGAAGAGGAAGATCTGACAGGAGCAAAGGGAAGAGTTCCTTTGATCCCAAGAATGTTGTGTGCTTCAACTGTCAGAAAAAAGGACATATAGCTGCTGAGTGTAGATCTAAGAAGGTAGAATCAACATCTGTTGTTGATAAGAATACGTATAGAGCTGATAAGTACAAGAATAAGTACACTCAGCTCAAGAAATCAAAGCCTGAAGACAAACCCAGGGGAAAAGGTTTATATGTTGAAACCTGGGATACATAATCATCCACCTCAGATGATAATGTATGTCTAATGGCTCAAGAAGATGAAGAGCTAGAATTGGATGAGGTTGATTATGGTCAGTCCGAATCAATCTTTGAAGCTGACATGAAGGAAGCTGAGGAAAACAGCAAACTGAGTGGTTGGGATCCTACTTCCATGTACAAGGTCAGTAATTTCTACTCTTATATAGATGAGGAGAAAGGTCATGCTTTTGATTATTTGTTGAATGATTTCAAGACCAGCCATAAGTCTCAGACTGACCTCAAAGCTGAAATAGCTAAACTTAAAGACGAGATTAAGGAAAATAAATCTCTCATTGATGTTGGTAAGAAAGCACAGTGTGACCTTGAATGTCAGAGGCACATTAATAAACTTCTTAGTGAAGAACTTCAGGAAGCTAAAGACAAAGCTGATCAACTCCAAAAGATCACTGAGTCTTGGTGTAAGTCATCAAAGCTTGCTGAACAATGCATAAACCAACAGATACCTAAACAGGTGAAGGCTGTACTTGGAGGTGACTATCAAACATCAGCTTATGTAGCTGATGATGAGATAGCAAGTACAGATTCTGAGGAAGATAGACAACTGATTAAGTCTCAGAAGTCAGCCTTAGAGAAAAGACATGATCCAAACCTAAAATTCAATATGTTTGTGAAGGCCAAAGATCATGGTAATAAGTGCTCAACATCCAAACAACATGGTAAGTCTGTGTTGGACAGATTAGGCACTTAGCCTGTTCAAAGAACTTCAGTCATAGAAAGGCTTAATCCAAATCCTTTCAAAAGACAAAATTCTCTATCTGGCTCAGAGAGAAGTTATAAGAACAGGAAGACCACTGTAAGTCAGAGGTCAAATCACAACAATGGTAAGTCCAAAGTTGTTGATCTTGGTAAGTCCAAGAAGATCAACAGTGGTAAGTCCAAGCCTGTTGAAACTGGTGAGTCCAGTAAGCATGACAAAGGTAAGTCCAAAGTCATGTAGAAGAAGGTTGTTAGTCAATCTTCTCAGGATAACAAACAGAGACCTGACAAAGGTAAGTCCAAAGTCAGTGATCACCAGGTTAATCAGCTTGCAACGAAAGTTGAGAAGTTATCCACCATATACATTCCTAAAACTGAAAGTAAATTCTCATAAGGATTGTTAGACACTCTACCTCCTGTCATCATTGGAAGAAGGAGATGCTACAAATGCAGAAGTAGAGGTCATGAGGCTAAGGACTGTGATGCTGAAATCTCAAGGCGTGAGCAAGAACAAACTGATCAGCTTATACAGGATTCAGTTCCTGCTCAAGTTGAGCAGTCAGTTCAACAAGATGAAGCTGCTAAGTGCTCCTCATCTGAACCCACCAAGAAGTGGGTTCCCAAGCAAAACTAATGTGTTTAGTTTTTATATCATATGCAGGGTTCAAGTAAATGGTACTTGGATAGTGGATGTTCAAGGCACATGACCGGATGGAAAGGACTTCTCAGTGATTTCCAGGAAGATGAAGGTCCTAAAGTAACATTTGGTGACAACTCCCATGGAAGAACCAAAGGCTATGGGAAGATGCAAGCTGGTAAAGTCACTTTCCATATAGTTGCATATGTCAAAGGCCTCAAACATAACCTGATTAGTATCAGTCAATTGTGTGATGAGGACAATGTTGTTACTATTAGGAAGAAAACAGGAACAATTTATAATGCTAAGGGAAAACCTGTATTAATAGCTAAAAGAGAAAGATATGTGTATCTACTTGATCTTAATTCTGCTAATCCCAATAATGAAACCTGCTTGTATTCCCATTCTGTTCCTGAGCTGAGTTGGTTATGGCATAAACGTTTGTCTCATTTGAACTTTAAAAATATAAATATGATGTCCAATAAAGAGTTAGTCTCTGGATTACCAAAAATCACATTTGTCACAGACAAATTGTGTTCAGCCTGTGAACAAGGGAAACACCATAAAGGGTCTGTTAAATCAAAGCAAAATTTTTCAATAACAGACCCGTTGCATATGTTGCATATGGATCTGTTTGGACCCATAAGTACTCCAAGCCTAAGTGGCAAGAAGTACACTCTGGTGATAGTAGATGAGTTCTCACGATTCACCTGGGTAATATTCCTAAAAGCCAAAAGTGAGGCTGCCCTGGAGATAATAAGTTTCATCAAAAGGGAAGAGTTGCAGAAAGGTTTGTTTGTAAAGCAACTAAGAAGTGATCATGGGACTGAGTTTAGGAACTCAACCCTTGAAAGCTTCTGTGAACAAAAAGGAATATTACAAAATTTCTCATCTGTCAGAACTCCACAACAAAGTGGAGTTGCTGAAAGGAGAAATAGAACCTTGATTGAGGCTGCAAGGACAATGCTATGTGAGGCAGGATTGAAACTCTATTTCTGGGATGAAGCTGTTAGTACAGCCTGCTATACTCAGAATAGGTCAATCATTGTCAAAAGACATGGAAAGACTTCATATGAAATGTATAAGTCTAGAAAGCCCAATATAGGTTATTTCCATATCATTGGTTCAAAATGCTATGTGCTGAATCAAAGAGATTAGCTCCATAAGTTGGAACCTAAAGCTGATCTTGGAATATTCGTTGGTTATTCCTTAATCTCCAAGTCTTATAGAGTATATAATACAAGGAGAAAGGCAATAGAAGAATCAATTCATGTCTCTTTTGATGAAGACTGTTTTGATCAGGCTGATAAGAGTCAAGCTGACTTGGTTAGTCTTAGTGAGCTTGAAAGGCCTAAGGAAACTAACTTATCAAATCCTATGTATGTCATAGGAGATGATATTGATTATGATGTGTGTTCATCAAAGAAATCATCACAAACTCCAAGGGATTCTCAAGCTGAGAAGGATGATGAGTTTGTCAACCCCTTTGGAGCTGATGTCACTCAGACTGAGAATCTCAGTGATAATCAGTTTGTTGTAAATGCTGCTGTTGAGACTGAGGAGATAAGTTCACCTCAAGGTACTCAACATCACTCAGATTCAAAACCTGACTCCCCAACTACCACATTTAAATTCCTCAAAGATCATCCTCAAGATCAAATCATTGGAAATGTCCAAGAGAAAGTCATGACCAGATCTAAGGCTACAGCTAACTATGTTGCTCACTTTGGTTTTCTGTCTCAGATGTAACCAAAGAAGACTGAGGAAGCCTTAGCAGATGAGGATTGGATTGATGCTATGCAAGAGGAATTAAATGAGTTTGAGAGGAATCAAGTCTGGACCCTTGTCCCTGCCCCCAAAGATCATTCAATTATAGGCACTAAGTGGGTCTATAGAAATAAAATGGACAAGGATGGAGTGATAGTTAGGAACAAAGTCAGGCTGGTAGCACAAGGGTATAAGCAAGAGGAAGGAATCGATTATGATGAGAACTTTGCCCCTGTTGCTAGAATTGAAGCTATAAGGCTGTTCCTGGCTTATGCAGCATATAAAGACTTCAAAGTCTATCAAATGGATGTGAAGAGTGCTTTCCTAAATGGAAAACTTCGAGGAAGACTATGTGAAACAACCTCTTGGCTTTGTAAGTTCAAAGTTTTCACATCATGTCTACAAGTTGGATAAGGCTTTGTATGGTCTTAAACAAGCTCCAAGAGCTTGGTATGATACACTGTCCACTTATCTACTATCCATGGACTCACCAGAGGTAGTATAGATAAGACACTCTTTATTAAAAAGAGCAAAGTACAGGTGATTCTTGTACAAATCTATGTAGATGATATTATTTTTGGTTTAACCAATGAATCTCTGTGTGAGTGGTTCTCCAAAATAATGTCACAAAAGTACAAGATGAGTATGATGGGTGAGATGACATATTTCCTAGGCCTACAAATTCAACAAAAGCCTGATGGAATTTTCATCAATCAAAGCAAATATGTTTTGGATTTGATAAAGAAATATGGTTTTGATTCAAGTTCAACCATGAAAACACCCATGTCACCAGCTGTCAAGCTGAGTAAAGACTCAGATGGTAAGTCTGTGTGTCAGTCTACCTATAGAGGAATGATAGGTTCATTACTCTATTTGACAGCTAGTAGATCTGATATCATGTTTGCTACATGTGTTTGTGCAAGATATCAGGCAAATCCTAAAGAATCACATCTTCATGCTGTGAAAAGGATCTTTCGGTACCTAAAAGGTACACCAAATCTAGGACTTTGGTATCCAAAGGACTCTGGATTTGAGTTAGTTGGTTTTTCTGATGCTGACTATGCTGGGTGCAAGTTAGATAGAAAATCAACCACTGGAGGATGTCAATTGCTTGGAGGTAAATTAGTAAGCTGGACTAGTAAGAAACAGAACTTAGTGGCTACTTCAACTGCTGAAGCTGAGTATGTTGAAGCAGGGAGTTGTTGTGCTCAAATCTTGTGGATGCAGCATCAGCTTCAGGACTTTGGGATGAGTTTCAAGAAAACTCCTATCTTCTGTGATAACCAAAGTGCAATAGCCATCACTTACAATCCAGTATTTCACTCAAGAACCAAGCATATTGAAATTAGACATCACTTCATAAGGGACATCATGGAAAAAGGTAAAGTTGACATTAAATTTATCTCCACTGATAACCAATTAGCAGATATCTTTACTAAGCCCCTTGATGAAAAGAGGTTTATGTATCTGCTAAGTAAATTGGGTATGCTCAACCCCTAGCTAAGTGTCTACAATTTCAGTTCTCAGTTTGACAGAAACTAAGTGTCTTAAGCTGGGTGCACAGTTTATAAATAAGTTTTCATAAAGTGATCTATATGTCAAACTGAATAATGAGTTCACACGTTTGGTCAGTTCCAAACATAATTCAACTACTCAGTGTGGTTGAACTGACTAAGTGTCATTGAGTCTGAGCTATGTGCTTAACTCACACTGTGTGATTGGTTCACACGTTTGGTAAGTTCCAAACATATTTTACCTACTTAGTGTGGCTAAAATTACATGTTTAAGTCAGTCTTAAACATAAATGACTAAGTGTCATTGAGCCTGAGCTGTGTGCTCTACTCAAGCTGAGTATCAATCTCAAGTTGAGTGCTCCACTCAAGCTGAGTGCTTGACTTATACTGAGTAATATGTTTACTCAGCTTGGTGTGTCCAATCTATGAATTAATTACTAGGTGTTATTAATTTTTTTGTTCATATGCATTTGAATCAGTTTCAATTCGTATCGTATATCAATTGTGTATTGATATATTTACAAAGTGTTTGTACTCTTATTATTTGTTAATATTATTATTTTACACTTGTATCAGTTGGAGAATGATGTGTTCTACCCTCTAACTGTTACGTCAAACCGTAATTTTTTTTCGGCGTAACGGATTAAAAAGGGATTCCAACGGTAATTTTTCTCTCTCCTCGAAGAGGTATATATACCGACCTTAACAGCATTTTAGAGGTTTACGCTTCAACTTCTCATCTCTACACCTCTCATCTGCCTATATACCTTTCAACAAATTTGCTATGTGCGATTTTCAGTTCCATCGATTTTGAAACCCTAACTCGCTCAGTGCGACGCTCATTGCTCAGTGAAAGTAAAGTAGTTACTCAGTTTAATCTGCAATTTCATCGATGGAAGGAACCACTCTCATTCTCAGTGGTCGAATGGTTCGTGGTGCTGCGTTGAAAATCAACGGATTGCCGCTGATCAAAATCAACAATCAGCGTGCATGTCTTGATATCCCTGCGAGGAAACAGGGGAGAGGATATGAAGCATGGGTTGCTTATATTCGTAAATGCCCTTTGGCATTTGCTTTCATTGGAGCTCCTGTTCACATCGTTCCACAGCACCTGTTGGAGTTCTGGTTTACATGCACCTTTAATCAGAACAGAGGAGAGATAACCGGCACTGTTCGTAATGGCGATAGAACAGTGGCCCTCACGGTTCAACGGCTAAGGGATATTCTTCAACTCACTGTTCAAGATGTGTTAGAGCCAACCGTGACTAGACAAGTGGCGAGGTCAGTTCTACCTCAAATGGGTCACCCTCAAACTGAAGGGGTGATTAAGAAGGCCACTTTTCCCACCAGCTGGGGCTTTATGGTTTCTACAGTGGTACGTTCACTGGGAACCAAGATTGGAGGCTTGGACCAAGTTAACGAGCTCGAAATGCAGCTGCTATACAACATGTTCTTTGATAGGCGTATCGATTATGCACAGCTCATATTCAATGAGCTCAAAGTCCAAGTAATGAAGACCACCAGGGACCTCCATGTACCATTCATAAGGTATTTGTCCTTGGTGCTTGAAGCTGAGTTGGGGGATTTATATGAAGCTAGATGGGATATGTTCCCTGTTCCAACTCTCAGTCCGAAGATGTTTAACAATAACATCTTCCCAGAGCAAGAGGGTCTAAGTGGTCCAATGCTCTTGGTCGCTGAGGGAGTTTCTTGTGTGTATACACCAACCTTTGTATGATGCACCCAAAGACTCTCCTCACGCTAATACTTCCTCCTCATGCATCCAGTAGTTGAAAGAATATGTTGCTGCTCAGTTTGGTTTGTTCCATCTCAAGCAGAAGAAGCACAAACGCCAAGTCTATCAAAGGCTTGAGAAGCTGACAAAGGATGTTCAAGAGATTGCCTCTGCAGTTGCTACACTCCAACAACAAAGGACTTCAAACCCTATTGATGATGACAAAAAGGGGGAGAAGGTTCAAGTTGATACTGAAGCTGAGCTAGTTCGAGCTGAAGCTGAAGCTCTTCTAGTTCTAGCTAAAGGAGTAGAGAGGAAGACTCAGACTGAGGGGGAGTTAGAAATAAACAAAGAGGAACCTACAGCTAAAAAGCAAAAAGTGATAGAAAATGAATCTGAAGCTGACAGTGTTTCTAAAACTGAAGAGCAAAAAGCTACAAGGGAGATGATTGAAATGATTGAACTAGAGGAAGCTGCTGAGCTGGGCATATCCCTTGATGAGCTTAGGAAAAGGAAAGAAAAAGAGGCCAGGGATCAAGAAAAAGAAAAAGAAAAGGAAGCTTTGGCACGAGCTGAAGCTGTATATACTGGTCCAAGACCTGATCAAATTCCATACTCAGATGCAAAACTGCAGGAATGTTACTTCAGAAGGGGCTACAACAAAGAGATCAGAGGAATGACCTTGAGCAGAGCAAATGGAGCTATCATTCTACTTTTGAGCTTAGTGACAAATCAACAGTGGGAATGGACCTGAGATATGTTCACAGGATGGGCTACATTGAATGGCAAAGGATAATGATGATGCTCAAGAAATTTAAAAGAAATCAGATCAAACAAGAAATTCTATCTGAAGTCTCCAAGTTGATTGCTCGAGCTGAAGAACTGAGGTATGTCCCAGTTCCTGGTCTGCAGTGGGAAAATGTGTTCGACATGTAGGAGTAGAATTTAGAGAAAATCAAAGCATCAACACTCTTATTCAAGGCTTCATGTTTAAGGATCAGGCAGGTAATCTCAGTTTTATTAAGCTAAATGAGATTTGTTATCTAAAAGCTGAGGATGCCTTGAGAATAAGAAACTATTGTGGAAATGAGGAGTCAAATCAGTTAATAAAGTATAAGTTGAATAAACTCATTAGAGTACAACAGCAGGAACTTCAGGGAAACGATGAAGCTCAAAGACTGTTAGATGAGATCAATAAAGAGATCATCATCTGGGAGCTTCTACATCCTGAGTTCATCAAATAGATTAGTTCTACTGTAAATATTAGATTAGTTCTAATATTTTTGTAACCACTATGTGTGCATGATCTAAGTGATCAACAACTTTTGTATTATGATCAGTTCTATTAATACAAATATAAAGTTTGATATGTTCAACTGTATTATGATGTGTTCATAGCTATAAGTCTGATAAGTTCAGCTTAATGAATAAATGATAAGTTCTTATTCATTAATATAATTAGTTGGTGTGTTCAACTAAAAATTGGTGTGTTCCAATTTAAATTGATAAGTTCAATTAATATTGATATGTTCAATAAATATTTGATCAGTTCAAATAATAAAATCTTAATAAGTTTAAGATTTAAAACATAATTCTGTTAAACAAACTTAAGAACTGTTTGATGGTTTTGTCATTATCAAATAGGGAGAGTTTGTTGGGAAAATGATCTCATCGGTTTGAATTTGATGAGACAAAGTTAAGTTTGTAAGATGAGTTCTACATATAACTTAAACAGAATTATGAAGCTTAGTCAGACTGAACACTTCGAGTGATTCAGATTGAGTATAAGTTGAATATAAGTTGAGCATATGTTGATCAGTTTATATTATACCTTAGCTTGTTTATTAATATGTTTAATAAAATGTGTATGTCACATAAGGTATATATCGAGTAGTCAGCTTGATGTGTTTCAAGCTGAGTGACTCAGCTCAGAAGCAGAGTCAGCTCGTCAGAGTTAACAAATATGTTTTATTTAACTCTTTGGACTTCTAAGGATGAGTTAATAATTATACATGTTAGTTCAGGTTTGAATTTAGGTTTGTTCTCAAAGAACTCAGCTTGATGAGTTTCAAGCTGAGTAACTCAGTCCGAGTGAAGAAGTCAGTTTAAAGATAATTTAAATATGTTTTAAATTCATCTTTATATCTCTCTCTATATCTACGGCGCGGATAAGAAGACTCCAGAATCAAGATTAAAGATTGAAGACTCAAGATAAGAAGATTCAAAATTCAAGATTCCGGTTTATCCGAAAGTTAGTTAGCGAATTAGGCTAAGTCTAGTTTGTTAGGAACCATAGCAACAGGATTATAAATACTTCTCTCCTGATAAGTTTAGAGGTACGACTCGGTACGACTTGGTACGACTCAGTACGACTTTGATTCTATTACAACTAAGTGTTGCAGAGCCAAACCTCACCTCATCGTATGTGTTACGAGTCTTGATTCCATATCAAGATTTAATCACAGATTGCCAAAGAAGTTCATGTGTTCGAATTAATCACATCAGTTGTGATATTGGTAAGTAATCATGTGTTGATTCAATCTGTGAAAATCCTGTTTAGAGAGTCGTCAGTATCTATAATTATATGTTAATTATAGATATCTAAGTTTGAGAGAATTGAGAGATTTATATTAGATGATTATATATCAAGAGTTGCTTACTTGATAGTCATTGTAATCATCTTCTTATTCAAAGCATTGTAATCATCTTCTGATTAATAAAAGCATTTGATTGATTGTGGTTTGATTTACTGTGTGTAACACTTTTCTTTGATTTATTCAATTTCCGCAGAAAGTGTATTCAACCCCCCCTTCTACACACTGTTGCTTGTTGTTACTCTCTCACACAAGGGACCAACAAGGCAAGGCTGGCTCCTCAGGTATCGTGTGACTAGCTTATTTGTCACTTTCCACTTGTAAAGTTTCTTGCGAGTTTTCTAATACCTTGCAATCGTTTATTGCAAGAGGTGATGGAAAATGAAGCAGCCCAGCATTTTAGATCCCACGTGCAGCTCGGATATTTAATAATTCTTTTTCCATAGTTATTAAACTTTTTGTTCAAAGTTTTTGGATTTGTTTGGCATGGTTTGTTTAAAACTTTTTGGTTGACATTATGGTTTTAAATTTTGAAAATTTGAATTATTTAGTTTATATCCGTGCACGTGTGCTTTTAATGAATCAGGTTAGTCCATTGTGACTAAAGGATACTGATAAGTCAAGTTTTGACTTAATAGGTGATTCACAGTGATCTTATGCAGAAATTGTTATAGTTACATTAAATCTCACTATATTAAAACTTAGATAAACAAGTTGTGTTTATCAAATTAGAAAGTCTTTCTAATTTACAAGTATAAAAAATTTTTATGAAAGATGAATGTGTAAGGCTTTGAACATGATCAGATAAGAAATAATAGTTATTATTTCTGGATAAAAGTTTTTAGACAAAACATTTAAGAAAGTATAAATGTGATTATAATAGTTATTATGATCAAGGTTGTTTTATACTAAATGTTTTAAGGAAAGAAATTTAAAATACTTTAAGAATTGTTTTATACTTGTAATCATGTTTAGGGTTTAATGAAACCTTTTTCAATAATTGGAAAGGTGGATATATGAGAAATCCAAGTTATGGTTTCATAAAACGTTTAAATTTCTCACAAAAACTGTTTTAAGAGCAAGTGTTTAAAAACACAAGTTTTAGGCGTATTAGTCAAGGATTGACCGAGTCTAAAAAGGGTGTTTTAAGGTAATACACTTTTTTCATAAAAGATAGTGAGAGCACCTGACTAGTGTATTTATCAAGTTATCAAGGTTGATCCAACTAGTATGATAAATACAAGTATGAACTTTTAAATTATATAATTGTCAGATGATCTTAGAAGTGGTCTAAAATAAAAGGTTCTTGAAAGGGAACTGATCCGAGGAACGCATGACTTATTGAAAGGTTCTCAATAAGGGTGTCATTGCAAGATTTTAAGTCAAGTTATGACTTAAAAAGAATTATATATGATTAAAAAGGTTCAAAGGTCAAAATAATTAATGTTGGTGGTTGATTAACGTTAGAGATGATAAAATAGGATAATTTTCGCTATCCTTAGTGATGAAATTAGATAAGTGTTAGTGTACACTGGGAATCTAATCTCAAGTTTACAAGTATGTGTAAATAGATTTATCATTTCAAAAAGGGTATGAATCTAGTGAGATTTAATACATCTATAAGTGTAATTAGAGTTTTAATTACAAGGGGAATATTTTATAAACTCAGAAACTTTGGAGTTATTTCCAGTTCTTCAAGTTTAAGGAATTTATAAAATAAGTAAGTCTAGAATTGGTTTTTGGGTTGCGAAACCGGTTTCTAGCAAAACCAAGAAGGAGTACTTTAAAGTACTAGTCTTGAGTTTTGGGTTTATAGGCATATTATTTTCTTTGTAATCCGTGATAAGTTACAATGTAAAATAATAAAGTAATTTAGATAAACGCTGTGAATTGAGTCAATGAAATGGTAGAAATTATGCATCTTTATTCCAGGGTGGAATATGGAGGGTGCAGAAATTAGTTTCATTGTTCTTCACCATTTTGTATGTTTTAGACCATCCAGGAATAGACTTGGTTTATTCAAAATATATTCCGTGACTACTTATCTTGGTGGGAACCTTGATAGGGTTGTAAAGTCATTGTAATTTTGGGGTAGATTCAAAGGTATATTATAGCTGCAAAAGTCTTTTGCGGACCAAAATTTACGGATATTCGTTGGGGTTACGAATATTGGATTGACCCACCGTGAAAAATACTTCGTGAATTCGTGTCAAAATTATATATCACATAGGTTATCCTTAAACCTGAGGTATTTGGTTTGGGATGCGGTAACTGTTGTCTCCTTTGTGCGTCTTAACGCCACGCCGTAACAGGGTGGTCATAAGGGGCGTATCTAGATTCAGTGGGAGCCGTGTCGCCAAATGCAAATATGCAAGAAGGTATTTGCACCTCCTTTTTAGGAGAGATATTTCTGGGCCCCTTGACTTATTAGAGAAACAGGTAAGTGCACGGCCGTGCCCAAACGAACTGATCTGTTCTTTGTCGTTTATCACGCAGTTTTGATATCAAGTATGTCATGAATATAATTCTTGAGATTTTAGGTTTACACTCTCCATGCTCATGCTCAAAATTAAAATATCGCGTTGCAAGGGACAAACCTATAATAACCGTACCCATTCATAAACAGGTAGTTTACGATACTTGATTCATAAACAGTTAGTTCATGATAGATTGCTCATAAACAGTTGTTTTATGAGAGTTTACATTTTCACATTTTGTTTTGGGGTATAAGACTTCTTATGACCTGGTTATTCTAAGTGTCTAGCTTGGGACCTCCTTAGGCTAACAACGTACATTAACTATTACTTATCTTGCACAAGTGGGAGTCTGTTGGATTATGTGCAGAGATAATTAATGGGTTCATTGTATCGAGTGTTATAAGAGACTAAATGGTCACACTGCTACACACCCAATTAGAACAGTTGGAATTTACCATAATTTTGTGTGGAAATAATTAATTAGTGGAATTAATTATTTAAAGGAGAAATAAATAATTAACCAGTTAGATTAATAATTAGAAGAAAATAAATAATAAATAGTTATTTATTATTTAAAGGGAATTAAATATTAAGTTTAATATTTAAAGTACCAGTTAATTAATAGTTAATTAATTAACTAGTAAAGTACAGGGGGTCAAAGTGCAAGGAAATAAACTTTAATTGAAGTCATGGGCTTTAATTGAACGGGGTTGGGCTTGAATAAGGTTTAAGTATTTAAACCTAGATAAGGCTCATTTTATTATTAAGAATTCTATATTGAATCTAAAAAGAACCCTAGCCACCTTGCTCCCTCCCTCCCTGCGTCGACCTCCCTCCCTCCCCTGCGTCAACTTCGACAAACCCCAAGGGGGTTTCGGTTTTTGTGATCCACGCATACAAACACACACGAGCTTCATGTAACATCCCAAAATAGGGCCTAGTTGTACTATGTTGTACTATGTGCTTATATACTTGTACATTGATCAATGTATTTTGTTGCTAAATGTGTTACTTGTTAGTTATACATGATAAAAAGGTGTTATGTAAAATAATTATAATAATAGGTAAAATTGGTAAGTTAGTAACCGGTTTTAGGTAATGATTCTAAAAATATCCTCGTTAGGTGAAAAGGGTAAACAAGGTATAAGTTGTAAGTTGAAAAGGGGAACAAAATACCACACTTTTATAAATTTAACACCAAAGTCGGTTTATTGTGTTCTTATCCCTGTGAACACTTCAAACACACACTAACTACATACATAAACATACGGGACACACATACACCTCAAAACCCTTGGAAATTTTGGAAGAAAAGATCAAAGGAAGTGCTTGGTTTATGATTCCAGTGCTAAATTCGAGTTTCCATCTGTTGTCTTCACCATTGTTGTAAGTGATTTCATGTTAATAACCTAAATTTGAGTTCATGAACAATATACACCATTTTGATGGTTTAAACTAGTGTTTTTGTGATTTCCTTTTGTTTCAAAAGTGTTCCTAAGCTCCAAGGGATGTTAAATAGAGTATACAAACAATTGAAACTTAGTTTTGGTCGAGTTTTGATGATTAAAAATGAGATTACAGGTTGTGTTCGAACAGGGATGAACACTGCTGCATCAGGGGTCCTTGTGATTGCAAGGGTGGTGTCTTGCGATCGCAATCAGTTGTTTGGGTTCATGCGATCGCAGCCTAGGTGGCTTGCAACCGCAAAGGGTTGTTTTGTTGTGATACCGCTTACGAGCGAAGGAAATGAGGTTTACGATCGTAGGTACATAACTTGCGATCGTAACCAACCAAAGGACTATGCTTGCGACCGTAAGGGACTTCCTTTGCGATCGAAAGCATCGTTTTAATGAAAAAGGGTCTTTGCGACCGCAAGGAGTTTGCTTGCGATTGCAAGGGGTGTTTTGTGTGATCCTTGCGATCGTAAGGGGTGTGCTTGCGATCGCAAGCTATTGTGCAGTATGGCAATTTTGACAGCTTATGTTTAGAACCATGTTTGATAATTGTAAGATATTAACAAGCCTGTAAATGATGTGTTAGGCGCTCCTGAAGAAACAGAGGACACCGAACACTACATTTGTTTGCTGTAGCTTTTCAGGTGAGTACCGGTTAACCTTAGGCATCACAATAAGAATGTTATACCACGCTTAAGGTAAGTTATTGATATGTGTTGGTAATTGATACGGTATGATTTGTTATACAATCATGATAAACATGTGTTAGATAATTGTTATGGTATGGCTTCTGTATGCCAATTATGATATGCTTTGTTATACTATGGCCTTTTGTAGGCCACCCTGTTATAATATGGGCTTTTGTAGACCAACTTGATGTGATATGGCTTTTGTAGGCCAACCTGTTTATGATGCGGCTTTTGTAGGCCAATACATGTTAGCGCCGGCACATGATGCAGTTTGGGGTACGGTGATTCGTTGATCGCGAATTGGGTTCTTGCAAAACCTCCATACCTCAACTAGGGGCTCTCATTGACATCCCCGCTCGTTAGGGGCTCTCACTGATATCCCCGCTCGTTAATTCAATGGTGGACTGCTACCTGCTCCCCCACCGACGCAATATGATTGATGTATTCCGTTCCCCCAGTTTGGATCATTGAGCCGGGCTCGCAACCGTGCAAGATATGACTCCTCCTGGCTATACCGGAACATCGCTAGCTGCTAGGGTAGACTTGTTTGATAATCTGTGATATACCTTGCATGCAATAATATTCTTGTTATGATACTATGTTTAATCGTTGCTCACTAGCTATTTATAGCTAACCCCTTCATGTACTCCTTCCTAAATTGCAGGTAAATAGTTGATGGTGAGGACGGGGTGCTATGTTATGGTTTATACTGCCGAGTTGGAAGTATTTGGGAACACTTTTGGTTGTTGCTTTTGTAACTCTGATTACTGGTTCTAATGGTCGGCAGATATTTAGTAACCTTGTCGGGTTCTTTTGTTAAACTTATGATGTAAATAACTAACGTTTATCTTCATCTGTGTTTGTTAAACGTTATCTTTTGATAAACAGTCAGTGTCTTAATTATAATTTATTAATTAAGCTTTTGAAAACCCGGCGCGTTACACTTCGTGTTGTTTCTCAGGTAATTCCAGGAGCTGTCTACCAGCCAGTTCGTTGGTGGTGAAGTAGTGGTGGACTATCTTTAGCAATCCCAAGATCACAAGAGGTATTGTTTTTTCTAAACCTTTTATCTAGATTGTTGTTGAGAAACTTATATGATCATTAGTAAGATCCTAACCCTTTTAGGGTTTAGAGGGTTGTGTTCAATATGTTTCCGCTTTAGGATTGAACTAGTAGAATCAAACCCAGGGCTTGACCAGTTGTGTCATAAGGTGGTTTGGTCAGATCAGAACCCTTCACTATATACCTTCTACAAACACCTCTTTGCTAAGTGCAATCAAACCGTCGTCCGAACTTGAAATCCTCGCTCAGTGCGACATACGATTCTACTCAGTGTGAATAGAATTTCAACTAAATTATTCTACAATGGACGGGATCATTTTAAATCTCAGTGATAGAATGGTAAGAGGTGTCGCATTCAAAAACAATGGAGTGCCGTTGATTAAGATCAACAACCAACGAGCCTGTCTAGCCATCCCTTATCGCAAAAGGAACAGAGGTTATGAGGCGTGGGTGGATTATTCGCAAATGCCCTTTGGCATTCGTTTTTACTGGAGTACCCATCCACATTGTTCCTCAACATTTATTGGAGTTCTGGTACACGTGTGTCTATGACCAGGATAGAGAAGAAATCAGAGGGACGGTTATCAATGTGGAGAGACGAATACAAATCATGGTTCACAGGCTAAGGGAGATTCTACACCTCCCTGCAAACGATGTGTCCGAGCCCACCGTGACAAGGCAGGTGACAAGGTCAGTTCTACCCAAGATGAGTCACCCACAAAATGAGGGTATAATCAAGAAGGTCACCTTCCCAACAGGTTAGGGATTTATGGTATCCACAGTAATCCGTTCACTTCGAAATGCAGCTGCTATACAACATCTACTTTGCAAGAAATTTGGACTTTGCACTGCTTATCTTCAACGAACTCAAGGTCCAAGTGATGAAGACACCAAGGGATACATGTGCCTTTTATAAGGTACTTGTCCTTGGTATTTGAAGCTGAGATGGGGACTGAACTTTACGAAGCTGGTTAGGATGTGTTTCTCACACACCAGTACTCAGCTCGAAGATGTTCAACAATGACATCTTTCCAGAGCAAGAGGGTCTCAGTGAGTCTATGCAATGGATTGTTGAAAGAGCTTCATCAGAAAGTGAAGCTGAGGGGTCTGATCAAGGGGGAGCAGCTCAAGCTGACCAATGGGTTCAAGAGGAGCACTCTGCTCAAGCTGAGCTAGCCAATATTGCAGCTGAGGATGATTATGTTACATCACCATCCTCTCCTCCTTCATCTTCAGAGTTTCCATTCGTTAGCAGACTCAAACCAGGTATGACTTCTCCACTTTCTTCTTCTTCTCACTATTCTCCATCTTCATTTGGAGATAAGACTGTGGTAAGCCCAACCCAGTCTAACCCATCTCCTCCACCTTCTTTCAATCGAATACTCCAATCTGAAGCCAACCTTGGTATGCCCACTGCCACCAAGGTAAATGTCCAAACCTAAACTCCAAAGATTGTCAAAAGTGGTGCCACACCCAAAGGTACCACTGGAGCTGATATCACACTCATACCACCACTGGCAGGAGTTGAGGGGGAGACACCTATTCTTAAGGTGCCAACCTCAAGGCTCATTCAAACCCTACAGCCTAACCAGGGTGTGGTGTCTATTCATCCCACACTCTCTAGAGCCATGGGAGAGCCTCTTACTGTGCCTGAGCAAACACACTCAAGTAACATTCAAAATTTGACCAATCACGAGGGTCAACTACCCCCCACTCACCAAATAATCCGACCACCAACCCATTCTCATCACATTTTAAGCCCAACTCCTTCTCTTCACTTCTCACACTCTCCTTCAGGACCTGAAAATAATTCACCTAAATACCAAGGTGAGATACAGGGTCCAACCTCTGGTGCAAATTAATTTGAGGGTATACACCAACCCTTCGATGATGCACCTAAACACTCTCCTGATGTTCTTGATTCTTTCACTTCCAAAGAACAAAATTTTGAGGTCAAGGGCAGAAGTCAGTCTCGCCAGGATGAAACTACCTCCTCAGGCATTCAAGAACTAAAGACATACGTTGCAGCTCAGTTTGGGTTATTCTGTTGGGATATGCCCACTGACGCACGTATGCCATGTGAATCACTACCGATGATGTATGGGCATATTGAGTCACACACCGGGGATCAATCTCGACAACAACCTAAGTGGAATGACTAATTTGGTCAAATTACAAAAGGGTGGCATGCTAATGGAGTTAGCGGCTCTAACTTTAAAAGTTAGCGGCTCTATCTCTTAAAGTTAGCTGCGCTAACTTACAGTTAGCGATGCTATCCCCTAAGAGTTAGCGGCGCCAACTCCTGTCAGATTGCATGTTGCCTCCATTCTCCTCCAATCAATGCATTTCCTTTATGACCGGTCTTGGGGCATGGAATAGGCCAGGAGAGAGGTCATAAGGCAGGGAACATGCATTTGTTTAGGGGCTCTTTCCATTCATAAAAAAGGAGGATCACCAAAAACACCCAAAAATTATCTCTAGTGAGGTGCAAAGAAAAGTGGTTTTGGGTGTTATCTTGGAAGAGGCTAATGAAGGAGATACTTGGTTGATGTTCTAGAGGTGATTTCAACATATGAAGATCACCGATGGCTAGCTAGTACTTGGGGATTGAACAAACTCGGGGTGGATCAACAATAGAGGAAGGCTTGGATTAGCTTTCTTGTTCATCTATTGATCTTGGTTCTTTCCAGAATATCACCAAGGGTATAACCTCTTTTCTCTGTACTTTTTCATGTTGCATTTTATTGATATGGAGTTTGGTCCATCTCTTGGGGTTTCATTGGTTTTTATGCATTATTTTGTTGTACTCTTTGCATTTCATGTTGTACCATGCTTCCGTTGCTTGATCCCGAAACCGCAACAGTGGTGGCCTGAAAAACCCGAATCAAATTTTGCTTTCTGGAACAGGGGGTTAGCGGCGCTAGACAGTTTTCTATTTTAAAATAAAATTTATTTTGTTCTCGGGTTTTTGGCATGTTTCTTGTATTCTGGAAATTTGTTTCAGAAATATTATTGGTAATTTTTTTACCGTATTTTATGTTTGGTTATATGTGGATATTTGAGTTGGTAACCTTGCCTTAGACCTTGTGGTTGATTTTGTATGTTTGTTACAATTTGGTGATTTTTGTATCACATATGGGCTGTAATATTTATTAATTTGGTTATATTTGTAATAATATTGTGGCTTGCATGCCATTTCATTCTTTCGTGTAAATTTGTAATACATAAATAGGAAAATCGTGGCTTGCATATCATATATTTTCTATTTGTATGTATTGTAAATATTGGATGGATGAACACACAATTGGATCCGGAAGGAGACGGAGTAATGTGTCCATAGCCGGTGAAATCTATTGGAGATGGCGGTTCTAGTGGGAGCTCGCGTCGAAGACCTTTCGTCCCTTAGATTGACCACGTTCTTCCCGTTTTGGCTCACGGGAAGAACGGATAGGACTTTTGGCAAGGGTTACCAATTTTAGATATATTTTGCGTGTGATATGATTTTATTTATGCATGGATTGCTTAGGATTCGCATGCTAGACAGTTTTTTCGAAAATTAATAAAATCACACGAGACTTGCTAAAAATGATTTACAATTCTCGCATGTGCTCACATACAAGATTAACTCACATAGTGAAAAATAGGTTTTGTCACTAACAAGTTAATCTAAAACCAAACCGGAAACAAAAGCCCATTTTCCATAAAACGTAAATCATGCACCATCCAAGAGATGACACCACCCGAATCTAGTGAAGCATGGGATGATTTTCGAGCTTAGCACGAGTTATTCCATGTGGATCTATGTGGAAGGTGAGTGTGGCAACTTGAAATTATTGGTTGTCGAGCTTAGCACGAGCCAATAGTTGTCAAGTTGTTACCGTGTATCTTGTTGGACGATTTGCAATTTTAAGTTTGAAATTTTGATTGATTGTCGAGCTTGGCACGAGTTAATCAAAATTTCCAAGCTTAAGATTGGTGCAAGTAGGGATCAAACATGTCAAACGACCGATGGTTGTCGTAGGATCCCACAAGTGTCTAAGAGTTGCAATGGAGATTGCAATCGGTAAAATGGTTACCGGCCTAAATAGCACCATGAAGTGATCCGCGAAAAACCCGTCATGAATTGGAGTGAAATATGGTTCTTAGCCCTTGTTAAAATATTTTTCAAGACGTTATGGGTAATTATTTTAATGAGTATTAAATCAAACTAACTAATTCGTGTACTCTCTATCTACTATAGGATGTCAAATCTAAATAACACCACGTCGATCTTTGCACTTCGTGTGTTCCGAGAGAGGGAAAAACTCATGGGAGTGAACTTTGTTGACTGGCTTAGGCAACTGAGAATTGTCCTATGTGCCGAGTCTAAGTTGCACATCCTTGAGGAACCCCTTCCTGAACCACCCGCTACCAATGCGGCTTGGGCCGTCCGATACGCATATGAGAAGCGTGTTCAGGACACACACGATGTTTCTTGTCTCATGTTATCAAGTATGAGCTCGGAACTACAAAAGCATTTTGAGCACAGGACTGTGTATGACATGATTAACAAGCCGAAGGATATGTTCCAACAGCAAGTTAGACAAGAACACTATGACTGTGTTAAAAGTCTGGCCGGTTGTAAGATGCGGGAAGGCGGGAATGTTAGTGCCCATGTTTTGAAGATGAAGTCTTACATGGAGCAATTGGAGAGGTTGGGATTTCCTATAGAGAGGGAGCTAAGTGTGGATTTCATACTTCATTCCCTACCCGCATCATATGAGCAGTTTGTTATAGACTATCATATGCATGGGATGGTGAAATCCATTTATGAACTTCATGGAATGTTGAAGACTGTAGAGTCTAACATGTCCAAGTATAAGTCAACCTCAACCATTCCCGGTTTTGGTTCTAAAGAACGGAACACTATGAAGAAGGAGAAATCAACCCCACGAGAAGAGGTTGGAGTATCCAAGCCTGCTTTGGACATAGAGTCTTTGGACATTGATGGTATGCCTAATGAGACTCATCATGGGCTGGTTTGCTACTTCTGCGGAAGATTTGGGGATTGGGGCCGTCATGCCTGCCCTTCGTGCCGAGAGGATATAAAACTTCTCAGAAAAGAGAGAGTTAATTTTCCTACTTGAGGTACATTCATGATTATACTTCATTGCTATTCCTTAAAAGCTGGGTTGTTAACCCGAGCTATAAGAGTCATGTTTGTTACAAATTTATTTTGTCACAAAGTGTAGGTATGTTCGTTGCAAGAAGGAAAAGCTTGAAGAACCGGATCTCTAAGGAGGAAACCTTGTTATTGTCCTCTACAAGAGAATTGGGAGTTTGGTCTCGCCATTATTTCCGGATTATTAGTTTTGTTGTAATGCTCTGCGTGGCAAGATTGCTTTATTGTATGCCTTTTGAAGATGATGGATGTATTTTTTACTCTTGTATTTTTGTGAAAAGGTTTTTCATATTAATGGTTTCATTTCAAATACTATCCATGTCATTGCTCATGTGTTATTTTTTACCATTTATGTGGCTCAAATATACATTTTATGACTATGGATATGGCATTGAATTGAAACATTTGTTTTGAAAAATGTTTTGAGATGTTTGTTGAAATCAAATTTTATCCATATCACAGCATACATAAAGGCTCGAAGTAAGTAATAAGACAATCATGGATAATTAATTCTTAGATCCAAAAGTGGTTTGGATATGTTAACTCTATGGCATAATCAACTTAAACCAAGTAAACAAGAATTGCATCACTTGAATCCAAGTGGTTAGGATCTTCAAGAAAGTTTGGCCTTGAGCTGAATCTTGATGAAAATTTTGTTTATTGGATTAAGACGAATAAGAAATCCTTCACTAGTGTAAGTGAGAAGTATTAAGACTTGTTGGATATTGATCACACTTGTGTGAATAATCCGTTCAAGCTTGCCACAAAGAGTGACAATAGTGAAAATTCTTCATCACCATCTTAAAGATAGTAGTTGGGATAATGTTTTCTAGACAAAAGGTTTATGTCTGAAACCTTAGAGGCGTTCAGAACTAACCTAAGGAAAACTATGAATCAGTAAAGGCATATAGATATGAATTCTTAGATCCAGTCAAGATGCTAAGTTTTCTTATCTATATTGGTTAAACATGAAATGAATCATGGGTTTAACCCATAATTCATTTTCCATGAAAGACACATTGGTACATGGTGTCACATTAAAGGAAACCGGATATCATTGTTGATGATCTGGTAAAAGGCAAGCCTAAAACATGTATTCAATTTGTTGGTATACATTAATTTCGTGAACCAAGTCCTCAATCTAAAGCCCAACATGATGGTCACCTGAGCATCTAATGAGATTTGACTAGAAAGAGTGCTTTGCTTGTCAATCTCATAATTTAAAACTATCCAGTCTACAGTCAGTGGGAGATGGATGAATCTTAAACTAAGTTGATGCTCATATGTTTAAGGAGTTCATTTGAGTTTTGGATACTTTTTTCTTAGACTTACGGGAACCATGTTTGGTTTCTCAAAAGGAAAAGACAATATCCAAAAGCATTCCAGTGGAAGAACGTAAAACTTAAATAAGAGACCTGATATTGGCACTAGCATTTAATCAGCAAAAAGATGCTGGTAAAACCTGACAATATCCATTGCTTCTTTAAATCTGATGGAAGTCAAGAAGGCTGAATAGATATGAGGTTGTCATATTATGGTAACAGCATCTTGATGGTGAATCATTGTGAGGTCACCATTCATCAGAAAAACATAGTGGGCTCAGAGGACACTAGTTAATGTAAGAAGAAAATGATATGTATAGATGCAACCCATCTGCTGCATCCAAGTATTTGACTTGGGTTAATCTCATACCAAGGTGTAATCCAAGAAGGTTGAAGGGACTAACTTATATGCAATAGTAGACAACTTCAAATACCGACTAGTGGCAAAAGGTTTCATGTTGATCATATGGAAACTTGTCCTAGTGGCTATGTTGAAGATAATTTGGATTAAGTGAAATATTGTTGTCGTTTTATGGAAACAAGTAAATTCACATGGATGTAACAGACCAAGATCCTTCATAGGACTAGGTAGAGGAAATGCTTGAAGCACTTTCCGAGGGTCTTACACATCCATAATATCCAAATTAGGTCTGCAACTACGGGTGAGTGCTTTGTGATAAGACTTTCATCTTATGTCTATAATTTTGCTTTGTGAGAAAGTCATTGAGATGAGTTTTCTACAAAGCATAGATTAAGCCGATAAACTTGTCAGGGCTAGTGGGAGCTTTAAGTGTTCCTACTGAAATGTACTCAATGAAAATAATGTCCTAATTTAGGTTTGTTTTCAACCTATTGTTGGAATTATTGTTCCACGAGTGCAAATAGGAAATATGGAGATAAGTGGATTCTAAAATTCAAGAAATACTGAAGTATGTTCTGGATGTTCGACGAAAATAGATTTTTCTTAAGTAAGTATTTACTGTAAGCCAATCTATATGAATAAGACTGTCGATTTTAATCGAAGTTTTGAGTATACAAATATGTGGTGTAGACACGACATTTAAATCCTAATGAGTGTCATCGACCCTATTGTGAACTTCGGTGGCATTGAGGGTGTGTCGACTCTTATAAACATGAGTGTCATTGATCATATTGTGGACTTTGGTAGCATTGAGGATGTGACGACTCTGATAAACATATGTGTGATCTATTTAATAAACACTATGAAAGTGGTTTAATAAGAGAATACATAAGAGTACAATGGGATATAGTAGTGATAGTCCCATAGTTAAGGCGTTGTCATATACTAGTGATGCATGTCATACTAGGTATATTAGCATTCATTATGCTAATGACTAGGTTTGAACATCATTTTAGTAAATGTTTGATTTACTAATTAGCTTTGGGAACTGTAAGCAGTATTGCTACCGATTATTGTATCGATATATAGTAGGGACTATATATACGCAAAATGGGGTTACTTTCATTGGTCTTTACTGTGTTCCATCTAAGCGTGTTCAACCACTTCCCAGAATGTTTACACATTCTAAATTTCCACAGTCCGTCATTCTTCAAGGGAAGGACGTTTGAATTAAGGCTGAGGTTAGGTGTTGGTTATGCATTAATCAAGGATTGAATGCATGAAACGCAACAGTAACATGTGCTTGAAAGGAGTTTCAAGTGACTAGAAGACCCGTACCTGAGCTCACTTCATGGATCATGGTCACAAGTGACTCGGGATGATAATATCATTTCATCCTTACACCAGAGATACATAAGTATCCAAAGCTCGTATCTGCTTTATTTAGATTGCTTTCAAACGTAGTTCGTAACTATGTAGTTAAAGGGATTTGTTCCTCTATGTAGAGAGATATCCATAGGCCCCTCGATGATTGGGAGCTGACACCAAAAATAGCTTGGCCATGCACAGGGATATATTGATTTATATCAGATATATCTCACCCTTTTGGTCACCACCAATCAAGATCGAGAAACATAATCGTGAACGATCTGGAGATTGACATTTAAATCTATGTCTCTTGTTCACAAGGATATCACAAACAAAAAGATGTTTGATCACTTATCTTTAGGCCATCCCATATATGTTTTCATTTTTGGTTTTGTTCAGGATGACAAAACCCATACTGACTTGGGGCAATGATGTTTTGCTAGATTCTGCTCATTGTCTGTGATTTCATGGGTACGGTACGTCATGTGCAAGTGGGAGTTTGTTGGGATATGCCCATTGACGCACGTATTCCATATGAATCACTACCGATGATGTATGGGCCTAGTGGGTCACACACCGGGGATCAATCTCGAAAAGAACCTAAGTGGAGGGACCAATTTGGTCAAATTGCAAAAGGTTGGCATGCTGATGTAGTTAGCGGCTCTAACTTTAAAAGTTAGCGGCTCTATCTCTTAAATTTAGCGGCGCTAACTAGAGGCCTGATAGCGGCGCTAACTTAGAGTTAGCGGCTGTATCCCCTAAGAGTTAGCGGCGCTAACTCCTGTCAGATTGCATGCAACTTTTGCATGTTGCCTCTATTCTCCTCCAATCAATGCATTTCCTTTATGGCCGGTCTTGGGGTATGGAATAGGCCAGGAGAGGGGTCATAAGGCAGGGAACGTGCATTTTTTTAGGGGCTCTTTCCATTCATAAAAAAAGGATGATCACCAAAAACACCAAAAATTCTCTCTAGTGAGGTGCAAAGAAAAGTGGTTTTGGGTGTGATCTTGGAAGAGGCTAAGGAAGGAGATACTTGGTTGATGTTCCAGAGGTGATTTCAAGCTACGAAGATCACTGATGGCTTGGATCAACAATAGAGGAAGGCTTAGATTAACTTTATTGTTCATCCATTGATCTTGGTTCTTTCCAGAATATCGTCAATGGTATAACCTCCTTTCTCTATACTTTTTCATGTTGCATTTTATTGATATGGAGTTTGGTCCATCTCTTAGGCTTTCATTGGTTTTTATGCATTATTTGGTTGTACTCTTTGCATTTAATGTTGTACCATGCTTCCGTTGTTGATCCCAAAACCCTAACATATTCCACCTCAAGAGAAAGAAGAACAAACGACAAATCTTTCAGAGGATTGAAAAGCTGACCAATGATGTCAAAGATCTTACATATGCAGTTGCTAATCTACAACAAAGACAGTGTCAGGATCGGATATAGATTATATCAAATAACAAGAACTAACTTTTGAATAACAAATCAGAGTTGAATAAAAAGTTAATCTTTAACTATGATCACAATCAACTAAGAAGTTGCGGAATCACACTTAATTGATTAAAGAAGGTTTTGAACATAAAGCAATTCAATCAAACAGTAGTTTTATTGATTAACCAGAATGATTACAATAGCAAACTTCACCCCCAATCTAACTTATTATGTTAGATGAAGAACACAGATTGTTCTTGGGTTTCAAAGAGAAACTTAGAGGCTTAGCACTATTCTGAAAGCAAATTACAACTTGAAGAATGAATGCAAAACTTAAACAATGAGTACGTACATATTATAAAATCTAATCTAGTATTTATATACTCCTTGATCTTCCTTGATTTGTTGACAGTTAGGCAATCTTCTATCTTGTGAGATAATCTTGATGATCTTCCAAATATTTCAAGATATCTTCAAAGATAGTTGTTTCCACATTTAGCTCAACCGAAACTGTTCAATGAATGCAACAGTTTTGGTTCTTCTAACAGTCTTCGGCTTCAAGGTCTTCAAACAGTTGTAGTAGTTTGTACTAACAGTTCTGAACTCTATAGAACAGCTTTGAAGTTCACAGCAACTGTTGGTTACAACTGTCTTCACAATCTTCACTAACAGTTCTAAACTGTTTCTTCAACAATTCTTCTAACAGTTTGGAACTGTCTTCCCAACATCCATTAACAGTCTTAACAGTTTTGATTTTTGCATGTATAACAGTTTCAATGACTTAGCCAATTTCCCAACAATCTCCCCCTAACTTAAAGTATTGAACAATACAATTAAGTTGTTTGTTTTAAGGGTTCAATCATAGACAAATTAACATAAGTAAAGAACATATTTATCATTGCATCTCAAACTGTTACAATCAAAAATTCAAAAGATAGAAAAATTACATTTTCTTTGATCTCAGGGATTCAAGTCTATCTTTGAACTTCTGAATTAGCTCATCCCTTACTTTGGCTGGACCATAGAACTTGGCTTTCAATAGGTATTGGAGCTTGATCTGGCTGTGTTCGATGAAATCCATGTCAAACCATTCTGTAAGTGCATTACCCATTACCATGTAGTATACCCTTGGCTTAGCATACACCCTAACAGATTGAACTGGAAAGGTTTCATCAGCTATCAGTATTGGCATCACTTTCTTTGGGTTGCAAATACTTGTAAAATGTCTCATCAACACCTTAATTGTAGGATGCTCAGATCCTCCATAGTGCCTTGTTCCATACTCATACAATTCTTGTATGTCCCACCTAGTAATGCTATCCATCATTTGTAAGTAGCCTGGAAATTGTTCAATCTGATCATTCTCCCTTACAATGATTACCCCTTCCTTCCCAGTATCAAACCGAATAACATCAAACTTCCATTCTTTGATGTGAGACTTCTGGCCTAAATGTTCTGCTACAAGCTTGTTAACACCTTCTTCAACATCGACCAAGAGTTGGAAGCTCAACCAACTTCCAAACGTGCTGAATTTGAAATTGTAAGAGCTCCTCTTGCATTGCTTCCACCCATGAAGGGTCTTTCAATGCTTCAACTTCATTCTTTGGTTCTATTTGAGATAGAAAGCAGGCATTCACATCAAATTGGGCAAGATCCACATCACTGGTTTCATTTTGCAGCATGCTCCTTGTTCTGATAGGAGTGGTTGGATCACCAATTATTTGTGATATTGGATGATTCTTGTGAACTCTTGATGTAGGAATGTTTTCTTCAGTCAGTTCATTCCCTAGATTAGATAGATCAATCTCACATTCACTTGAATTTCCAGCAGTATCACACACTTGATCAGCAACTGTTTGGGGTACAGATTCAGTGTGTTGTTGAGGATCATGAGATTCCATGTCCTTTGAAGATTCAGCATCAATCAATGGATCAACAGCATTGGAGAACTCTTGTTGAAGCATAGGAATCACAACAAAGTCTTCAGTAACTTTGTTTGAACCAACAGTTGTTGGTTTTGAGCTAACAGTTTCAAAACTGTTTGAACTAACAGTTTCAAAACTGTATGGGCTGTTGGAGACTGTTTGTGGATTTTCACCAACAGTTGTTGAGGTGCCTGCAGCTGTTTCAGTAGAATACTCAAAAGAAAGAGATTTAGACAATGCATCAATATCAAATAACCAATCAGGCCCATTACCTTCAATATTGATCCTATTCTCATTGAAAGAGACATTCATACTCTCTTCTAGGATTCTAGTGACATTGTTAAATACTCTGTAAGCTTTACTTTGAGTGGAGTATCCTACAAAGAAACCTTCTTCAGCCTTACTCTCAAACTTTCCTAATTGTGATTTGGTATCAAGGATAGTGCAAGGATAGCCAAATGGTTTGAAGAAGTTGATTAAAGGTTTTCTCTTGAGGAACAACTCCTAAGGAGTTTTCCCTTTGGACTTGACTACTTGTACTCTATTCTGAACATAGCAAGCAGTGTTCACTGCTTCTGCCCAGAATGTCATTGGGAGCCTAGAATCAGCTAACATGGATCTAGCAGCCTCAATCAAAGTCCTATTCCTTCTCTCAGCCACTCCATTCTGTTGAGGAGTCCTAGGAGCACTAAACTGTCTTGAAATTCCTTTTTCCTCACAAAAGCTGTTTAAATCATAGTTCTTAAACTCAGAACCATTATCAGATCTAATGACTTTCACCTTCAAATCAGATTGATTCTCAATCCTAAGAATAACAGACTTAACTAACTCAGCAGTTTCATCTTTAGTTCTAAGAAATTGAACCCATGTAAATCTGGTGAAATCATCAACTACAACTAAACAGTAGGCTTTCTTACCTATGCTGACCACAGATGTTGGACCAAAAAGATCCATATGCAAAAGTTGTAAAGGTGCCGCAATGGAAGAAACTTCTTTGGTCTTATAAGAAGTTTTGTGTTGCTTGCCTTTGAGACAAGCCACACAATGATCATCACATGAGAATTCTTTTTGGGGCAAACCTCTTACCAAACTGTTTTTAGCTAACAAGTTCATGGTTTTAAAATTCATGTGACACATCCTTCTATGCCAAATGGCAGACTCATCATGAGATGCCTTTGAGAGTAAACAACTTAACACATTCTGTTTAGCAATATTTAGTGTATCTAGACAGTATACATTATCCTTTCTAGGTGTTCTCAAAAGAACATCCTTCTCATTTAGTTCAAAATCTTTTGATAGGATAATGCATTCTGAATCTGTAAACAAAACTTTGTTTCCATTGTCACAGATTTGAGATACACTTAACAGATTGTACTTAAGTTGTTCAACAAAGAAAACATCATTAAATGTAAGTGTACCTGCCTCAACAGCTCCTTTACCTGTGATTTTTCCTCCCTTAGCATTTCCTCCAAATGCTACAAATCCACCATTGATGCTTCTGAAATCCTTCAAACAATGTGGATTTCCAGTCATGTGCCTTGAGCATCCACTATCCACATGCCAGATAGATCCATGATTGGCCCTATGAATGCTCTGCACAAATAAAATTAGTTAGTAGCAGGAAGTACCCAGGCCATGCAGGTCTTGGGTACACCATTTAAGTCATAATACTTAAATAGAGTTTGGTTCTTTTTTATTTCATCCAAATTAGATTTCTCTAATTTGTGTGATGAATACTTTGTAAGAACATGTGGTTCCCAACTGTTGTGATTAACAGTTGAGACCTTTGAACAAACAGTTGTTGTAGATGGTAAAACAGTTGAGTCATCATGTGACTTATTCTGTTTTGCAATTTGAGTACCAGTTTTATCCTCTTCAGAAACTGTTTGTTTCTGCAGTTTCACCCAAGCCAGACCAACAGTTTTTGGTTTTAATAAAACAGTTGTGGAACTGTTAGTTGGTTTGGATGTAATAGTTGTAGAACTGTTAGCCTGTTTTGGCTTAGCAGTTTTAGAACTATTAATCTGCTTTGACTTAACAGTTTTAAAACTGTTATTTTGCCTTTTGAAACTTGGTTTTTGGTGTTATACAGCTGTGGGTTATAATAACAGTCTTGAGCCAAGTGATTGGATCTCCCACATATATAGCACTTTTTAGCTTTCACAATAGGCAAACCAGTTCTTTGTGACCAGAACTGGTTCCTATTTCTTTGATTTCCTCTAACAGGTGCTGACTGAGGAAACTTTTGTACACCATGCTTTTGGCATGTGCACGCAGGCATTTCAGTATGCCTTTTTACAGATCTAGGTTTAGTCTGTGCTTTTGCAGCCTCCTTCTTGGGCTTTCCAACTACAACTTCATCAACCTTCACTTTTCCTTTTGACTTAACACTAACAGTTGAGCTGTTTGGGTTAGAACTGTTTGGGTTCTTTTTGGGACTGTTAGTGTAAAGGTGGGGACTGTTTGTAACAGTTGTGGAACTGCTTATAGAATGAACAGCTTTGGTCAGTTTTGGCTCATTGGTGAGGGGTTCAGTGGATGCTTTTACAAACACCACAGGTTGTAAAGAGGATTTTGTGGCTATGGGTTCACAACAGATGTGATTTTCAAATGGAATGACCTCTTCCTTCTTCACAACTCCTTCATTCTTATCATCACTCACCGCATACACAACTCCTTCCTCATCACTTTCAAATTGTGGATCAGCTGACTTCAGTTCCTCTGGTAATGATTCATTAACATACCTATCAGCTACATCAGACATGGGAGTTATGTAGTTGTGATTGTATGGAGGTGGGGTCTGCTTATATCCTAAACCAGTTTTCACCTTGTCTCTGATTTGTGATTGTAACAAGGTTTCAAGTTTAAGATTTGTTGCCTTGAACATGCTCAGATCAATATCAACACCCTCCAACTTCTTGGTTAACTCATCAACCTTACTTTCCTTTTCACTTAGCTTTTTCTTTAAACTATCAATCTCTTCTTGAAGCTGCTCCTTCTCCCACTTATGATACTTTCTATCATAATCCATTTGCAGTTCATTAGCTTGCTAATCTTTGATTTTCTTTTCAAAGCTTTCAATAACAGCACTAGTTTCATACCTTCTTTCCTCCATTCTACTTAGAGTTGCACATACTTTTTTGTTGTGCTCTCTAAACCTTTTAACAATGGCTCTACATTCACCAGGACAGAGTTTAGAAGATACCTGAATGTCTTCTGATTCTGGTGAATCCAGTTTGATGGAGGAATCAGTTAATGCCATCAATGCCTTGTTGTTAGTGGCTTCCTCTGCTTGATCACTCCAATAAAACCCATGTCCTTCTTGTGATACCAATGCTGAGGAGGTTTGATTCTGAGTTGGCCTCTGACCTTGATTCAGGACTTGTCCACCAGATCTGCACTCTCTTGCAAAGTGGCCAAGCTGTTGACATTTGAAGCATCTCACCTTTGACTTGTCAAATCCAGCCTTGCCATCAGCTCTGAAATTCATGTTTTGCCTTCCAGTCCTTTTGATGAACTCTTGGCTCTAACAGTAAGCATGGCCATCTGCCATTTGAGATCCATCTCCTCAAGATCATCAGGGTGCACTTGTTCAAGATCCTCATTGGTGAGGGTTGAATGTGCATGGCTGGCAAGAAAAGCTTCAAGCACAGCATCTGGAGTGTTCACATCTAGTC
Source organism: Pulicaria dysenterica (assembly GCA_947179395.2). NCBI lineage: Eukaryota > Viridiplantae > Streptophyta > Magnoliopsida > Asterales > Asteraceae > Pulicaria > Pulicaria dysenterica. The sequence goes on along the minus strand of OX359296.1, from coordinate 20,399,939 downwards.
CAACAGCAGAACTAGTACCTGCACAACTATCAATAGAGTTAGTTAATGAATGGTTTGATTCCATACCTGAGGATGACAGGAGAGCAGCATTGTGGCTAGGAACAACAGTTTTTCTTTTTCCCTCTATCTCTCCCTCAAACACTATCAAACTATTATAGAGTTCATCTAACTCTATGTCTTCAAGGGAATCCTTAGTCCTCCATTGTGCAGCAAACACAGTCCATTCATCACCTAGAGACCTAAGAAACTTTCTATTTATCTCATCTTGATCAAGCCTAACCTTAGCACTCTCTAGTTGGCTTACCAGCTTGTAAAACCTATCAAAGATTTGGGTGATGCTCTCATTCTTTCCACTGGTGAAGTTCTCATAGGCTTGTTTAAGGAGATTTCTTTGGTTTCTCTTAGAGCTAGCATTCCCAGCAAACCTCTTTTCCAGAGCATTCCAAAGTTCATGAGCATCATCAAATTTCTTGAATTGATGTTGATACTCATTGGGAATTGCAATCTGGAGGATGCTGAGTGCTTTCATCTCCATCATCCTTTCTTTCTTTTCAGCATCAGTTTTTGGTGGTGGTTTCTTCTTAGGTTTTCCTGTTTCATCTAAATCAACAGTAGTAATGGGGTCCTTTTCTATGATTTCCCAAATAGCATAGTCCATTAATTGCACATGCTGCTTGATTCTTAGTTTCCACATCTCAAAATCAGATGGTTTGAGCATGGGAACACGAATGTTTGACCCAGATCCAGTGTTGTCAGAAGATCCACCGGACTCCATTGCAGTATAGTGACAGAAAAACACAGTTAAACTTTAGAAAAACTCTAAATAAAGAAACACAGCAGATAGGTGCAAAACCTTCAACTGGTGATCAATGGAACCTTAATGATAAGGCTCTGATACCACTTGTCAGGATCGGATATAGATTATATCAAATAACAAGAACTAACTTTTGAATAACAAATCAGAGTTGAATAAAAAGTTAATCTTTAACTATGATCACAATCAACTAAGAAGTTGCGGAATCACACTTAATTGATTAAAGAAGGTTTTGAACATAAAGCAATTCAATCAAACAGTAGTTTTCTTGATTAGTCAGAACGATTACAATAGCAAACTTCACCCCCAATCTAACTTGTTATGTTAGACGAAGAACACAGATTGTTCTTGGGTTTCAAAGAGAAACTTAGAGGCTTAGCACTATTCTGAAAGCAAATTACAACTTGAAGAATGAATGCAAAACTTAAACAATGAGTACGTACATATTATAAAATCTAATCTAGTATTTATATACTCCTTGATCTTCCTTGATTTGTTGACAGTTAGGCAATCTTCTATCTTGTGAGATAATCTTGATGATCTTCCAAATATTTCGAGATATCTTCAAAGATAGTTTTTTCCACATTTAGCTCAACCGAAACTGTTCAATGAATGCAACAGTTTTGGTTCTTCTAACAGTCTTCGGCTTCAAGGTCTTCAAACAGTTGTAGTAGTTTGTACTAACAGTTCTGAACTCTATAGAACAACTTTGAAGTTCACAGCAACTGTTGGTTACAACTGTCTTCACAATCTTCACTAACAGTTCTAAATTGTTTCTTCAACAATTCTTCTAACAGTTTCAAACTGTCTTCCCAACATCCATTAACAGTCTTAACAGTTTTGATTTTTGCATGTATAACAGTTTCAATGACTTAGCCAATTTCCCAACAATCTCCCCCTAACTTAAAGTATTGAACAATACAATTAAGTTGTTTGTTTTAAGGGTTCAATCATAGACAAATTAACATAAGTAAAGAACGTATTTATCTTTGCATCTCAAACTGTTACAATCAAAAATTCAAAAGATAGAAAAATTACATTTTCTTTGATCTCAAGGATTCAAGTCTATCTTTGAACTTCTGAATTAGCTCATCCCTTACTTTGGCTGGACCATAGAACTTGGCTTTCAATAGGTATTGGAGCTTGATCTGGCTGTGTTCGATGAAATCCATGTCAAACCATTCTGTAAGTGCATTACCCATTACCATGTAGTATACCCTTGGTTTAGCATACACCCTAACAGATTGAACTGGAAAGGTTTCATCAGCTATCAGTATTGGCATCACTTTCTTTGGGTTGCAAATACTTGTAAAATGTCTCATCAACACCTTAATTGTAGGATGCTCAGATCCTCCATAGTGCCTTGTTCCATACTCATACAATTCTTGTATGTCCCGCCTAGTAATGCTATCCATCATTTGTAAGTAGCCTGGAAATTGTTCAATCTGATCATTCTCCCTTACAATGATTACCCCTTCCTTTCCAGTATCAAACCGAATAACATCAAACTTCCATTCTTTGATGTGAGACTTCTGGCCTAAATGTTCTGCTACAAGCTTGTTAACACCTTCTTCAACATCGACCAAGAGCCTATCTTGAACGATAGTTTTAACCATTTCAGCTTTGGTGGTTTGAACTGTTTGGGTTGGTTGGACAGCTTTGGACTTTTGGGATTTGGATATTTGGGATTTGGATTGTTGAGGTTGAGACTTCTTCTCAGTTGCTGGCTTAGGGGGTTGAGGTTGTTTCTTTTTCACAATTCTTTTTCTCTTAACTCCCTTAGCAGCTTTTTCTTGTTTTTCCTCCTTATCAATCTGAGCTGTGATCTCACCAGCCAGCTTTTGAGCAACTTCAAAATCTTTCAATTCTTGTTCCCTTTGCTCAGCTGCTAGCCTTAATGCAAATTCATGGTCACGCTCTTCTTGTTGTTGTTTTGAAAGTTTGAGCTTAGGGTAAACAACAACAACTTCCTTACCTTTGCCTAGAACAGGGGGCAACTTGGATTCTTTCTTTCCTTCCAAGATGACTATGCCTTTAAACCCTTTCTTAGGTGGTAAAGGTTCTAACTTAGCAACCTTTCCATCAAGCCATCCATCATGTATTTTCTGTGCCATTCTAGAAGAACTTATTCCCATATATTGAGCACTAATGTCAACCAAGTAGTTCTGCTTAACTTTTGACCAAGATTTGAAAATCTCAGTGCTTGGAACATTTGCAGTCGACACCATCCTGTTGATTAGTACCCTATCAACACTTGAGAGTTGTTCTTCTTCTTCTTCATCAACAGTTTGGACACTTGCAGCTGTTTGTTGATTTAAAGTTGCAACTGTTGGTTGTTGAGTTGTAACTGTTGGTGCAGCTTGAACAACTGTTTATGTTACATGAGCAGCTGTTGGTGTTGAACTCTCCCCCTTTTTGATTGGAACAGTGGAAGGAGGTCTAACAGCAGCTGTCGACTGTTGGAGCACTTGATCATGTATCTTGATGATTTCATTGGCTTGTTTCAGGCTGTTGGTTAAAGCCTTGATTTGCTGGTCTTGGTGAAGAATCCTTTTGTTTTGTAAGGCAATCTTCTTCTTGACTTGCATGTAAGCAGCAAAAAAATGTGCAAAATTGGAATTTGTCAATGCTTGGTGTTGCATTCTAGCCTCAATGTCAGCCAGTGTTGCCACTGTTAACATATCATTGACAGATAAAACTGGTGGTTCACTCAATTGAGATTCCACACCAGTACCCCTCTTTTCTTGATACTGGGGATTTCCAGAAGCTATTTGATCAGCTTCTGTTGCCATGGTTGAGGTCTTAGTTATGTTAACACTGTCCTGTTCATCCCTTGCAGATAAAACAGTAGTGTCAGCCTCAAAAACCATATGATCACCCTCAGATGGAGTGATCACCTCCTCATTATGCCTGGGAGACAGTACAAGGGGTTCCCTTTGGATATTCTGCACAGGTGAATGCACCTGTGCAGGGTTAATAGTTTCAGTTTCATGAACTGTGGTGGAAGGAGCACCAACAGTTCTTTTCCTCTTCTTTTGAAATGTTTTAAGTGTGGGGGCTTGTGTTGTATCTATTTCAAAAGTAGCAAAGAGGAAGTTTTGAGTATCATGGGCTGTTGGTTCTAGTGTTGGTGGTGTAGCAATATGTTTGGCTTCATGCTCAACACTAGCAGCACTATTTCTTGACAAGAACTCCACCATTGCAGAGAGTGGTGGAGTTATGGCACCAGAAAAATTCTTTCCATTAATCAACAATTTGCTCAATGTGGAAGCCACATGAGCGGAGGGAATAATGACCCTCTTGTGTATTTTAAGGTTTGGCATCAAAAAGTTTAAGAAAATTTGCACAAACCTGGGGTACATCAAAAAGAGACCATATTTGGTCCCAAGATGCTTTACCATACCATTAAATATCAGTTTAGAAAAGTTAAAGCATCTATTGTTTGCTAGACAGATGAGTGAAAGAGCAATATTGCTCCCAAACTCATTCCAGCCCGTTCTCTTAGGGCTTATGCACTGCTGGAGAGTATGGATAATGAACTTCCAGTGTGCGCAAAACTGCCCTTTGTAGAAGGTGCCCTTTCCCCTAGGGCCCTCATATCCCAGTTTTACTAACTCAGTGTATAAATAGTCAAGTGAAACCGAGTCAGAATACTCCTCATTGACATCATTCAGTTGCAGAGATTGACGAATGATGTTTTCAGAGATAGTGACCTCAGTGTCGTCTATCTTGGATTCAATCCATTGAACTCCATTTTCTTCTCGTACAGTTGCATTTTTCCAAAACTGGTTAACATGCGAGGTATATATGGTGGGGTTAACGGTAAGAGCATTGTGAATGTTGGACATTGAGAGATAATCGATCATGTCATGAAAGACATGCAGATTATCGGGTTTGGCAAGGAAGGCGATCATGTTGTGCTCTTTGACGAATGGAAGGGGAGCCATTTCGAGTTCAAGAGTTAGGATTTAGGGTTTGCGTGTGATTTAAGTTTAGAACGAGTGAATGAACTGGTGAGGAGGGAATTGCCTTATATATGTTTCGGATATTAAATGCAATTCAAACATCCTCAAAATTCTGCAAAGACCAAAACACCCTTTATTAACTTAACAGTTGACGAACAAAAATAAAGCTAACAGTTGGAGAACTGTTTTCATAAGATGTAACAACTGTTATTTAGAAATAACTCCCTTTTCGAATATCATGATTTTGGACTAACAGTTGTGCATTCAACACACTAACAGTTGAAGACTGTTTTTGTTAGAAAGTACAACTGTTATTGGAAGAGTTTCTCCCCCTCAGATGCACATGGATTTTGCCTAACAGTTGTGCAGGCCATATGCTAACAGTTGAAAATTGTTAGTAGTATTCCAAACAACTGGTAAAAAAAATGTGCAACTGTCAACAAAACTTAGCTCATACACCCATCATAAGCTGATTCATCATAAACAAACCATTAGCCAACACAGATTTCAACAAAATATGCATTTTATTCATGTTGAATACAGATGAACTACAAAGTACATGCATTTTCACAAGCCATTGTTGGTACTGTTTATCTAATTGTGCCAGGGTCAACGAAATTCAGTCTTTTCTGACTTCGATTTCTACACACATCTCTTTCTCTAACGGTTGTCTGTCTCTAATGGTTATGGCTTCCATTAGACTCGGATTATAATGATGATGACTGCCAATTCATAATCAGCTAAGACTATGACCAGTCATCATATATAGTGACTTTTATTTGACTCGGATGATGATGATGATCACTGCCAATTCATCATCAGCTAAGACCATGACGTGCACTGGAACTGGTCATCGATTACAATGACCTCCACTGCATCATCATCTGAGGCTAGAAGGTCATCATCAGCATCATTTCTTCGAATATTGAACCACACTACTGAGCCTGTAGTGCCTTCCAGGTTCAAGTCGAACCTTAAACAGCAGTTGGTAGGCAACTCATGGAAGAGAGTGATGTTTTCAAAATCACCTCTTATACGAATATGATCAGTCATTTTATTTGTCCTACGTGGGTCTGGGTGTTGTGTCAAGGTGAACACATCTCGGTCATCATGCATCTCAAGAACACAAGATGAGTATTGCCAAAGCTCATGCATTCTAACAAATGGGGCAGGGATGGTTACATAACTTTGTTTAACATTAATTTCTTTGAAGTTTATGAGAAAGAAGTTAGTAGCCATTTGCAAAGAAAATTTTGCTCTTTGGAATGCAAATGTAGGTGTGATTTGTGAAGAATGCATGCAAGCTAATTTATAGACAAACTTGTGGTTGTGAATTGGTCAATAATTTAGCATGCAGTGACTTGTCATGTCCATTCACAACACTACAAAATAAAGTGACTTACCTTTATCAGTCTGGAACTGTTCTCAATAAAGTATTTTACCTTTACCACATATCAAGGACATTCACTGGTTTGAAAAACTGTTTGTGGGACAGGCAACCAGATATGTCCAAAATTGGTTTGGAATTTGCACTTCTACTCTTCCCTGAACACTTAAAATCATCAGTTGCTAGATAACAATACTAACAGTTCCAAACTGTTAGTGTGAAAGACATTGAGTAATGAACAACTGTTAGTCCAAGTTAATCATTCCAATGTTTGAGATCAAAAAGTTGAATCTGCTCACATCAAATGCTTTAGTGAACAGATCAGCTAATTGATCATCAGTATGGACTTTCATAACTTTGATTAATTTCTTTTCATTGCAGTCTCTTATGAAGTGAAATCTGATTTCAATGTGCTTGGTTTTAGAATGCTTCACCGGATTATTAACTATGCTAATAGCACTGGTGTTATCAACATAAATAGGTGAATTTAAGAAAGACAAACCATAATCCAGAAGCTTATTCTGGATCCATAGAACTTGCGAACAGCAGCTTGATGCAGCAACATATTCAGCCTCAGCTGTTGAAGTTGAAACAGTTGTTTGTTTCTTGCATTGCCATGAAACCAACCTTGATCCAAAGAATTGACATCCTTCAGAGGTTGATTTTCTGTCCACATTGGCTCCACCATAGTCACTATCAGAATATGCCACCAAATCAAAAGGTGAATCTTTAGGATACCAAAGTCCCAATTTTGGTTGGCCTTTGAGGTATCTAAAGATCCTATTCACAGCAAACAAGTGTGACATCTTCGGACTGCATTGAAATCTGGCACAAACACACACAGCAAACATTATATCAGGTCTAGAAGCAGTTAAATACATTAATAAACCTATCATTGACCTATATAAATGTATGTCTACATCCTCCCCCTCAGAGTATGCTCCCAACTGTTTGTGTGTTTCCATAGGAGTGCTTGCCAGTTTCACATCTTGATAGCCAAACTTGTCCAATATGTCTTTGACATACTTAGATTGGCTTAGAAAGATACCAGAGGGCAAAAGAGGAGCTCTTACAATTTCAAATCAGAGTTGAATAAAAAGTTAATCTTTAACTATGATCACAATCAACTAAGAAGTTGCGGAATCACACTTAATTGATTAAAGAAGGTTTTGAACATAAAGCAATTCAATCAAACAGTAGTTTTACTGATTAACCAGAATGATTACAATAGCAAACTTCACCCCCAATCTAACTTATTATGTTAGATGAAGAACACAGATTGTTCTTGGGTTTCAAAGAGAAACTTAGAAGCTTAGCACTGTTCTGAAAGCAAATTACAACTTGAAGAATGAATGCAAAACTTAAACAATGAGTACGTACATATTATAAATTCTAATCTAGTATTTATATACTCCTTGATCTTCCATGATTTGTTGACAGTTAGGCAATCTTCTATCTTGTGAGATAATCTTGATGATCTTCCAAATATTTCGAGATATCTTCAAAGATAGTTGTTTACACATTTATCTCAACCGAAACTGTTTAATGAATGCAACAGTTTTGGTTCTTCTAACAGTCTTCGGCTTCAAGGTCTTCAAACAGTTGTAGTAGTTTGTACTAACAGTTCTGAACTCTATAGAATAGCTTTGAAGTTCACAGCAACTGTTGGTTACAACTGTCTTCACAATCTTCACTAACAGTTCTAAACTGTTTCTTCAACAATTCTTCTAACAGTTTCGAACTGTCTTCCCAACATCCATTAACAGTCTTAACAGTTTTGATTGTTGCATGTATAACAGTTTCAATGACTTAGCCAATTTCCCAACAGACAGCCTTCAAACCCTATTGATGATGACAAAAAGGGGGAGAAGGTTCAAGCTAAAGCTGAGTCAGTTCAAGCTGAGGCTGAGGCTTTACTAGTGCTAGCAAAAGGAACAGAGAGGCAAGTTCATATTAAGGGGGAGTTAGAATTAATGAAAGATGAATCTGCAGCTAAAATAAGAAAAGTGGTAGAATCTGAATATGAAGTTGACAGTGTCATAGAAACTGAAGAAGACAAAGCGACAAGATTAATGATTGAAATGCTCGAACAAGAAGAAGCTAATGAGCTGGGCATATCTATTGACGAGCTCAGAAAGAGAAGACAAAAAGGAAGAAAGGGACAAAGAATTAGAATTAGAAAGAAAAGCCTTAGCTCAAGCTGAGGCTGACTATTCTGGTCCAAGTCCTAATATAATCCTATATACAGATGCAGACATTCAGTAATGCTACTTCAGAAGAAGCACCAGCAAGGAAATCAAGAGCATGACTCTGAGCAAAATAAATGGAGCCATCATTCTTACCTTCCTATTCGACGATAAGTCAATAGTGAGAATGGACTTGAGGTATGTTCACATGATGGGTTACATTGAATGAAAAAGAATAATAATGATGCTCAAGAAATTTAAAAGGATTCATATCAAGCAAGAGATTACAACTAAAGTCTCCAAGCTGATTTCTAGAGCTAAGGAGCTGGGATGTATTCCAGTTCCTGGTCTGCGGTGGGAAAGCTTATATAAAGTACCTGATGGTGTGACATTCAAAGAAAATCAAATTATAGACACACCAGTTCAGGGATTCATGTTTAAGGATCGGGCAGGCAATCCTAGCTTCATTAAGCTTTTTGAGATATGTTATGTGAAGGCTAAGGATGTCTTAAGAATAAGGAGTTGATGTGGTGATGATAGCTCAAATCACTTTGTGAGATACAAGCTGAAAAATATCATTCGCATGCAACAAAAGGAACTCAGAGGAGATGCAGATGCTGAAAGGATGCTAGAAGAGATCTACAGAGAAATTATCCTTTGGGAAGTTCTACATCCAGAGTTCAAAAGGTAACTTTCGTAATAGATTAGTTCTATTGTAATTATTTGATTAGTTCTAATGATACGTAAGCACTAAGTGTGCATGATCTAAGTGATCAAATTTTGTATTCTTATATGTTCAACCTAATGAATACAATTAGTAATTTGATGTGTTTAAATGTTTATGATATGTTCATATTTTTTAGTCTGATGAGTTCAGCTTGAATGAACAATTTTATTAGTTCGTGTTCATTAATATGATTTGTTGGTATGTTCAAATTATAATTGATAAGTTCAATTAAAATTTGATTAGTTCAAAAATAAAATATTAGTAAGTTTAAGATTTGAAACATAATTTTGTTCAACAAACTTAAAAACTATTCGATGGTTTTGTCATCATCAAATAGGGGGAGTTTGTTAGTCAAATGATCTTATCAGTTGAGATTTGATGAGACAAAGTTAAGTTTGTAAGACATTTTCTAAATACAACTTAAACAGAATTATGAAGCTTGATCAGGCTGAGCACTTATAGTGTTTCAGACTGAGCGTAAGCTGAGTAATAAGCTGAGCATATAGTTGATCAGCTTATACTATATCTTAGTTAGTTTATCAATATGTTTTATAAGTTGTGTGTGTCACCTAAGGTATAGGTTGAGTATTTAGCTTGATGTGTTTCAAGCTGAGTGACTCAGCTTCTAAGCTGAGTCAGCTCAACAGAGTTGCTAAGTAAGTTCTAGCTAACTCTTATGACTTCTGAGGATGAGTTAGTGATTATACATGTTAGTACATGTTTGATTTCGAGTTTGTTCTCGAAGAACTCAGCTTGATGAGGTTCAAGCTGAGTAACTCAACCTGACGAAAGAAGTCAGTTTAAGAGAGTTTAAATATGTTTTAAATTCTATAATTCTCTATATCTACGGTGCGGATAAGAAGATTCCAGAATCAAGATTCAAGATTGAAGACTCAAGATAGAAGATTCAAGATTCAAGATTCCGGGTTATCCGTTAGTTTGTTAGCAGATTAGGATAAGTTCTAGTTTATTAGGATCCGTAGGAACAGGATTATAAATACTAATCTCCCGATAAGTTCAAAGACCTAACCTCACCATCGTATGTGTTACGAATCTTGATACATTGTTTGTATGTTCAACGTGATCAAGAAATTCACAGATTGTCTACATTGTTCGTGTGTTCGATCTTCACGTCTGTTGTGAAGTTGGTAAGTATTCAATATGTGAATAAATCCTGTTTAGAGAGTTAGTCTGTATCTATAATCATTAGTTGATTATAGATAGCAAGTTTGATCAATTAGTTTGAGAGATTTTGATCTATATTAGGTGTTTACATATCAAGTGTTGCTTACTTGATAGTCATTGTAATCATCTTCTTACTAATGAAAGCATTCGATTTCATGTGGTTTGATTTGTGTAACACTTTTTATTGATTTGTTCAATTTCCGCAGAAAGTGTATTCAACCCCCCTTCAACACTTTACTTGCTTGTTGTTTATCTCAACAAGGGACTAACAGTGACGAGCGAGGCGTTGTTCCTCTAACAAAAGCATTGATCGGACCTCCAGAAAAGTTGGTAACGGAGACCGGTGACAGAGCAACATACCAATGTTTTCATACTTATCTGAGAGACCGTTAAGGAGGTATGTAAGAAGGGTTTTCTCGGAAACAGGTGCATCAATATTGGCAAGTAAGTCACATATGGTCTTGATTTTCTAACAATAGGCCGTAATAGAAAGATCACCAATAACAATAGTGTGGAGATCATTTTCAAGTTCAATGGCATGAGCCTCTTTATTTTACCATGATTAACATTTTCAACAACCCACCGATGGTTATTAATTTGGTCTCCTCGAGAAGGTTCTCGGATGTAGAACACTTGTTTATCCTGCGTAGCAAATATGAGTTGATCTTCTTTATCCGGTTCACGTCGCGTGTCCATACGAGTGATATTATTGCGGCCCATATTGCCGGAATTTCTTGTAGTCACATTATAGCAACCATACTCAAAAAGTTAAATTATCACATACCAAAAGAGGATGATATCAAGATTGTTGAGGAGTAGGTGAAAATGCCAAAGGGTATCAAATTCAATAGCCATGGATGATTTTTGGATATGTTTGAAGTCATCTTCCTTATATGTGATATTCGACTCTTACAAGACTATGTTGAATTTTTTATTAGGAATAGGCCAGAAACTAATTAATATGTTGAGAAATTTATCTCATATTCGAGTTGGTTTATTTTATTTCCACACACCCAAAGTTTGTCAACTTTGGTGTGAATAACTATTGAAAACAAATAAATCTAACATGTTTCATAAAGGTAACCATTATTAAATTTGGGAAATGCTAAAAAAATCTAACATGTTTCAAATAAAGTTAGATGATTAACTAACATGCGGCTTCTCCTTAAGCAGGACTCAGCTTTAGCATCATAAGGGCTCAACTTCAGCCTAGGTGTAAATTAATAAGCTTTAATGACGTTGCCCCTACGACCCCACAAGGGGATGCAACCCCCTTCACACTAGCTAAGTTGGGTCAATGACTTCGGTTAAGACTTGAAGTAGTGTGAAAACACGTGTGCCATGGTGAATTAAATCGGTTTTATTACACTAAAATTATGTACCATGTAACTAAATCATGTACACTAAAATTACTACAATATAGCTTGGAAATTTACTAGCTTCTCTCGCTTGAACCTTTGGATATAGTCTTAATGGATAGTCTACTCAAAGTACTAACGGAAATCCTAGCAGATCCGAAACCTCTCCGGATCTATACCAGTAATACCAAAAAAAGAATTTTTATAACCAGTGATCCAACTAATCCGCAAAAAACCATCAAGAACGATAACTAGGTAGTCTAGAAGATGCATGGGTCAGATTTGCAGCTAGGTGGAGACGAGTAACCAAAGTAGGTCACCTCTATAAACTTGTATATGGCCGCCTCCTTGATCACATTTCTATCCATATAAAAATGAAACCTAGAACCTTTGCTCTATCAAAAGGCAACACCCTATCACTTGAAAGAAAAATTAAAACCCGAACGGGGTTTGAAATTTTTCAAAGTTAAATTTTGGCAAATCCTTATCCTCAAAAACCCTAAGGCTACACTTTATATGTATGGGCCCCTTTTTAATTAGTTAAGGCTTTTAATGAGTTTTAAGCCCAATGACAATAGGCCCTTATAATGCATGAACCCCAACAAGTTCATAACTAAGCATGAATAACATCGACAACAAAAGAGAGGGCTGGTGGTGCGATGGTGACGGTGTTGAGGACAATATGTGGCTACCCGTGATGGTGATAGCGACTTGCATTTCATGTGGTGGCTTAAGAGAGCCGAGAGGGTTCAGACTTCCACAGAGGTCAATTTGTGACTAGTTTCATTGTTTTCTTCAATTCAGGTATATTCTTCAATTAATGTGTTCTTGGTGACGTATGGTGAAATCGATAGACATATATGTGTATAAACACATATATCGATTTCCAGTTTATGCTAATAGGATTGATTGCATGCTTAGTTTAATGTTTAATTCAATCCTGGTTTGTCCTGCAAGTGGTCTGCGCAAAAGGCTATATGCCTGATATATGCGTTTTTATACATGTTTTACATGTTAGAATACCCCGTACTTAGCCCAAATACAAGGTGAATACTTCTAAAATGGATCTAATATGTTTAACATTCACCATGCAGGTTACAAGGAGCTTTAAGAAAGATAAATGGGCACAACAAGGAAAGAATTGAAGAAAATAGAAGAATAGTGAAAAAAAATGCTCTCTACGGCCGTAGGGATTATATCCTACGGCCGTAGGAATCCCTCTTCTAGAATCCATCATTGCCTGCCAGATCTTGCGTGTCCCGGACAAGTGGTTTAACGTTGCGTGTGTAGAAAATCCAGTCATGATTTCCTACGGCCGTAGTAGCTTATTCCTACGGCCGTAGGAAGCCCACTTACAGCAGATTAAATTCAGAATTCTGCCATTTTGCAAAGGGTTACCATTTTCACCTCCACTCCGGAAAAACACTTCCATAGACCCTCTCTAAATATCCTAACACTCCAGGGGACTTCTCTTGGTGATTCTAAGGAGGAGAGCTTGGATCTTGAAGGCTTGGAACAACATTTGGAGCTTGGATTCATTAGTTATATCATTGCTAGCTTGGGTATACTCTTTCCATTTATTATATCAATCATGTACCCATGTGTTCCAGATGTTGTAATGTTACTATTATTGTATATGGATAACTAAACTCATTTCACTTGGGCCAAGATGATTCTTGGCTAAGTTATGGCAATATATTTGACTTTTATGATGACTTGATTCATATATGCATGTTTAATCTTGAATACAAATGTGTTTTATCAACTTAGTATGTTTAATCTAACCATGTTCATGTGTGATAATGTGTATATGATAACTCATTCATGTTTTAACATATGAATATTCAAGAATGATGGTTGATTTTATTAATTCCATGTTGAGTTTGTTATTAGAAATGATACATCTTGCATGGTTGTCATTAGATGTCATTTTTGGAATATGATTTGAATCATTTCAGGTTCATCCATTATTGGTTATGTTAATCATATGTTGGTTTTATGCATGCCTTATGATTATAGATGAAAATCTTGTTATTTGGTGTATTTATGGGTTAAACATGCTACTAATGATTAAAGGATTCACAAAGATGTTTGTTGGTATGTTTAGATGGTGAAATGAACTCACATGTATGCCTTTGTTATGCTTGTCTTAGTGTTCAATGTGCATATCACATGATTCATGTTTTAAGAAGTGTTGGCTATACTAGAAATGGTAGGTTTAACATGTTCATATCTTTAGAAATCATGTGACTAAACATTAAGAATCCCTTAATTGTGAGGTTTGAGTTTAGATGAGTTTATGACCCCATTGTACCAGTTTACATGTGTTTATGATCTGAGATTAAAGTCTAGATTGTAATTTGTTGTTGAATGCCTTTATGTTAGATTTGAATGTTCTGTCGGATGGGTCCCTACGGCCGTAGGAAGATATCCCTACAACCGTAGGACTATCCAGACTGCTACGACCGTAGTAAATAATTACTACGGCCGTAGGAGCCATTTTCACCACCAGTGTGCTGTTTTTGCTTGTTTTAACTAATTTAACCACTTTAACACCTTTTTGGGTTCTGAGGACTACTGGATATGTCATTTGAAAAGATGTATGTCTTTGTAGTGTGATTTGGACGTGATCTGGTGGATCTGTAGTTAAATCCTTATATGCCGTTGCTTGCCTGATTATGTTTAATTGCTAAGTCTGAGTCTTGATAACTCGAGTGAAGATTTGTGCATGATAATATGGTTTTGTCAAGTATTAGAACAGCTTGCTATGCACTTAAACTATTCAAGTCCCCATATTATGTTTTGTATTGTGTCATTGCCATGACTAGTCTCGATGATTCGAAAGCCTGAGTGAATCTGTTATCCTGTCTGTTTGCCTTCAGTGTTAATCTGTTTTAGTTGTTGTATTTCCTGTTTAATTTAGTTCATTCTGTCACTTGCTTATTAATCCTGCTGATCAAATAACAATGAGACTTAAGTATTGGTAGCTTCCTGTCCTGGTGGAACGACATCCGGTCTTACCGAGTCTATACTACTATTGACCAGGTTATACTTGCCTGAGTCGTGTGTAGTATCTGCTTAGTAACATCGTTTTTATAAATTTAAAACGAGGTTGTGTCCCAAGATTTTATAACCAGAAAAACAAGCAGTCATTGTGAACAACAAGTTTTTGGCGCCGCTGCCGGGGACAGGTAATTCTAAGAAATAGTTTAATTGTTGATTTGATCTTGTCACTTGTTACTTAAATTAGGTGTGCCTGATTAGGTAGTCAATTGTTTTTTCTACCTCTTTCTGGCACCCTCTGTCAGTTTGTTCTATTCCGAACAAATTGAGCCTTTTCAAGAACCGGAGCGTGAGTTTCGACGACGCCGACGCCTTCAACGCCAACGTCAAAGAGAACGTTTACTAAACATGGCTGAAGAACAACCACCACCACCTAGAACGCTTAATGATTATGTTCGTCCGGATATTAACAATATCCAGAACACCATCATTCAACCTAGGGTGGCAGCGAACAATTTTGAAATCAAACCAAATGTAATTCAAATGGTTCAAAATTTTGTTCAATTTCATGGATTACTCGACGAGGATGCTAACGCTCACATCCGCAGTTTTCTCGAAATCTGCGATACGTTTAAAATCAATGGTGTTACTAATGACGCCATTCGTTTGCGTTTATTCCCGTTTTCCTTAAAAGATAAAGCCAAGCTGTGGCTTAATTCTCTCCAGGTAAATTCCATCACTACATGGAATGATCTTGTTGCCAAATTCTTAGCTAAATACTACCCGCCGGCTAAAACGGCCAAACTGCGTAATGATATCTCATCGTTTCAGCAGACTGACGGGGAAGGTCTTTATGATGCCTGGGAGAGATACAAGGATCTCATGAGAAGATGTCCTTCACACGGATATGAGCTATGGAATCAAATTTTCATATTTTATAATGGCTTATCCGTTGTCACTCGGCAGATGATAGATGCTGCCGCAGGAGGTGCGTTGGGTAGCAAAAACCTACAAGCGTGCTATGATCTGATCGAAGATATGGCAACCAACAGCTACCAATGGAACCCCTCCACGAGACTGAAACCGCCAAAGAACGGTGGAGTGTTCAATGTAGACGCTTTATCTGATCTTTCTGCTCAGGTAGAGAAGTTGACAAAGAAAATGGATCAGATGTGTGCTCCTAAACAGGCTACTTGTAATTTCTGCTCAGGACCACATCCTAGTGATCAATGCCAGGAGGAAACTCCTGCTCACGAGGAGGTTGATTTCGTCTCTAATCAACCAAGGTCTCAGTATAATCCCAATGCATCTAGCTACAATCATGCATGGAGGGATCACCCGAACTTCAGTTATCATAACCAAAACACTAAACCCCCTCCAGGGATTCCATACCCACAGAGACCACGTCAGCCTCAGCAGTTCGATCGTCAGCCTCAACAGTTTAATCGACAACCGCCACCATATGAGCAACCACGTCAGTATAACACTCAACCACCGCCTCCAAATCAATCTTCATCATCATCTTCAGTATCTTCCAATCTGGAGGATCTTGTGAAACAATATCTGTCACAATCCGAGTTGCGATTCAACCAAACAGATGTTAGACTCAATCAAACGGAAGCAACTCTGAGAAATCAACAAGCTTCATTGCAAAATCTAGAAAATCAAGTTGGCCAGATATCTAAGCTCTTGTCAGAGCGACCACCGGGAGGTCTCCCGAGCAATACGGATGCAAATCCGAGAGCACACGTAAAGGCAATCACTTTGCGTAGTGGGACGACCACGGTACCACCACCGTTTCCCTCTCAATCAAAAGAAACCGAAAAACAGGTCCAATCGAAGGATTCTGACGAGGCGCATAACAGGCTAGACCCAGCAAGTACCGCGCAAGTCGAACCTCCGGTCAAAATATTTCAGCCTACCATTCCTTTCCCCCAGAGATTAAGGAAAGAGAAAACGGAGGAACAATATGGTAAGTTCCTAGAGCTATTCAAACAGCTCCATGTGAACATTCCATTTGTTGAGGCACTCGCACAGATGCCTAAATATGCCAAATTTCTTAAGGATTTGCTCAGCAACAAAAAGAAATTGGAGGACCTGTCGTTGGTGACTTTAAACGAGGAGTGCTCAGCCATTCTTCAAAATAAGTTGCCAACAAAGAAAACCGATCCTGGGAGCTTTACAATCCCATGTCTGATTGGTAATCTCACTGTAAATAACGCTCTAGCTGATCTAGGTGCCAGCATCAACTTGATGCCATACTCTGTATTTTCTAGACTGGGCCTAGGAGAACCAAAACCGACTCGTATGTCACTTCAGCTAGCCGATCGTTCAGTCAAATATCCACGAGGGATAGTCGAAAACATCTTGGTCAAGGTTGACAAATTTGTGTTTCCTGCAGATTTTGTCATCCTAGACATGGACGAGGACAAAAACGTCCCACTCATTCTTGGTCGTCCATTCCTAGCCACTGCTCGAGCATTAATTGACGTTTGCAACGGAAAGCTTACGCTTCGAGTAGATAAGGATGAAGTGACTTTTGACATCCAAAAGTCAATGAAACACCCAACTAGCCAAGATGACACTCTTTATTTCGTTGATATCTTTCATCGTTATCCCGTGGATCGCATTATTCCAACTCTAGAGAAGGATGCGTTTGACACGCAAATCCTAGATGAAGATGTCTTGGATGTAGAGCAGGTAAAGCTTGTCTCCGATGAGCTAACCAGCACTATTCCACCTGACGAGACACCTATCTCAGATGTTTTCGAGGTCTTTGAAAAATCCGAGAGCTCAGCTTCTCGACCATCTATTGTGAACCCGCCTTCTCTTGAACTCAAAGAACTTCCTTCTCATCTTGAATATGCTTTCTTGGAGGAAGATTCGAAGCTGCCTGTGATAATAGCTTCTAACCTTACTGCTGATGAGAAAAGTAAGCTATTACAGGTTTTGAAAAATCACAAAACTGCCCTTGCATGGAAAATTTCTGATATCAAGGGGATTAGTCCATCCTTCTGCACACATAAGATTCTCATGGAGGATAATTATAAGCTGTGTGTACAGCATTAGAGACGTTTAAATCCCAAGATGCAAGAGGTAGTTAAGAAAGAGGTTATAAAGCTGCTGGATGCTGGTTTGATCTACCCTATCTCCGATAGTCCGTGGGTCAGTCCCGTCCAGGTTGTTCCTAAAAAGGGAGGAATGACCGTCATTATGAATGATAAAAACGAGTTAATCCCAACTCGTACGGTCACGGGGTGGCGTGTGTGCATTGATTATCGCAAACTCAATGATGCCACACGTAAGGATCACTTCCCCCTTCCTTTCATCGACCAAATGTTGGAGCGTTTGGCTGGAAACGCCTTTTATTGCTTCCTTGATGGATTCTCCAGATACTTTCAGATTCCTATCCAACCGGAGGACCAAGAGAAGACAACTTTTACATGCCCTTATGGTACTTTTGCTTACCGGCGTATGCCTTTCGGGTTATGTAACGCTCCTGCAACATTTCAGCGATGCATGACGGCTATATTTCATGACATGATTGAGGATTGTGTCGAAGTGTTCATGGATGACTTTTCAGTCTTCGGTAACTCCTTTGATACATGTCTTCATAATTTAGACAAGATGCTGTCTCGCTGTGAAGAAACTAACCTTGTGCTTAACTGGGAAAAATGTCATTTTATGGTACGCGAAGGTATAGTTTTGGGTCACAAAATCTCAAACGAGGGAATCGAGGTTGACAGAGCTAAAATAGATGTTATTGCAAAGCTACCTCCACCCTCCAATGTTAAAGGCATTAGGAGCTTTCTCGGACACGCAGGATTTTACCGGCGCTTCATAAAAGATTTTTCGAAAATCACTCGGCCGTTAACCCATCTCCTTGAGAAAGACACTCCTTTCATCTTTTCTCCTGAGTGCGATCACGCATTTAACTTCTTGAAGGAGAAATTGACAAATGCTCCCATCCTGACGAGCCCAGAATGGTCGCAACCATTTGAGCTTATGTGCGATGCCAGTGATTTCGCTGTTGGCGCTGTCTTGGGCCAACGGATAAATAATCACTTTCAGCCAATCTACTACGCCAGCAAGACGCTGACTGACACTCAAGAAAACTATACAGTTACTGAGAAGGAGTTGTTAGCAGTAGTCTTTGCATTTGACAAATTCAGATCTTATCTGGTGTTATCAAAAACAGTGGTCTACACTGACCACTCTGCTCTCCGTTATCTCTTCGCAAAGCAAGATGCGAAACCCCGTCTTATTCGGTGGATTTTGCTCTTGCAAGAATTTGACATCGAGATCAAAGACAAAAGAGGAGCAGAAAATCTGGCTGCAGACCATCTCTCTCGCCTAGAAAATCCAAATCTTGAGGTGCTAACTAAGTCCGGCATAAAAGATAACTTTCCGGATGAATTTTTATTCGCCGTGACTAGCACTGAGGAGATCCCCTGGTACGCTGACATAGCAAATTATCTAGCAGCAGGGGTGATGATAAAAGGTCTCACACACCAACAGAGGAGAAAGTTTATCTCCGAGCTGAAACACTATTTCTGGGAGGATCCTTATCTTTTTCGGGTAGGAGCCGACCAAATAATCCGTAGATGTGTGAGTACTTCTGAAGCTGTTGACATCCTTCAGCACTGCCATGCAGGCCCAACAGGAGGCCACCACGGACCTAGCTACACCGCAAGAAAGGTTCTGGATGCAGGTTTTTTCTGGCCTACCCTGTTCAAGGATGCTCATTTGTTCGTAAAATCATGCGACTCATGCCAGAAATCTGGAAATATCTCATCTCGAAATGAGATGCCCCAAAACCCAATCCAAGTCTGTGAAATATTTGACATTTGGGGAATAGATTTCATGGGTCCTTTTCCTGGTTCACACGGAAACAAATATATCCTTGTGGCAGTCGATTATCTGTCAAAATGGGCTGAGGCGCAAGCCTTGCCTACAAACGACACAAGGGTGGTTTGTAAATTTTTGAAAAAGTTATTTTCACGATTCGGTACCCCCAGAGCACTCATAAGCGATAGGGGTACTCATTTCTGCAATGCACAATTAGAGAAAGTACTTGAACGTTATGGTGTTACTCATCGATTCTCTACTGCATATCATCCGCAAACCAGCGGACAAGTCGAAGTTACCAACCGCGGTCTTAAACGAATTCTGGAAAGAACCGTTGGTAACAGCCCAAAAGATTGGGCTGAGAAATTAGACGACGCACTCTGGGCGTTCCGCACTGCTTACAAGACACCTATCGGTACTACACCGTATAGGTTGGTTTATGGGAAAGCCTGTCGTCTTCCTGTTG